>JAODAL010051176.1:0-26863 GCA_025379985.1 Phyllomedusa bahiana
TTTTGGCAAGACAAAAGTTTGTCGCCCCCAGAAATTAAGTGAAAATCAAACAAATCACTTCAAATACAAATATATGTTCATAACATTGGTGAATTGAAGTTGTAGTGCTATTAGAGCCATTTTTAAATTTATTTGTGTGACTTCCATGAGCTTGAAGGACTGCAGCCATGCATTTATCCAGTGATTCATACAATTTATTGATGAAGACATCAGGAATAGCAAAGAATGCAGTGTTTGTCAAGATTCTTTGGTTTTGTCTTCCAAGCTTCCTCTTTTATCCTACCCCAAACATGCTCAATGATGTTCATATCTGATGTCTGGGCTGGCCAGCCCTGGGAGCACTTTGATCTTCTTTGCCTTGAGAAACTTTGATGTAGAGATGGATTTTATGAGATGGAGCACCATCCGCTGAAAAATTTGACCCCTTTAATGATAGAGAATGTAAGAGGTAGCTAATACTTCTTGATATTTTAGGCTATTAATATTGCCTTCCACCTTGCAAATGTTTCACACACCCCCATCCTGAATGTAACTCCAGACCATGATCTTTCCATCATCAAACTTAACTGTTTTGTGTGTGTATCTTGGATCCATACGGGCTCCAGTAGGTCTCCTGCAGTATTTGCGGCGGCTGTGGTGTAATTAAACTGAAGATTCATCTGAGAAATCCACCTTCTGCCACTTTTCCAGCGTCCATACATTTAACAGGCTGTGGGCCTTGGCAAATGCAACACGTTTTTTTAATTGCCTTTTGTTAAGTGTGATTTTCGGGCACGATTCGACCAGGGAGGCCATTTCAAGACAGAACCTACAAACTTTTCTAGTTGATACAGGGACTTGAGGTGACCAGGCCTGTTGGAGCTGTGCTGAAGTGGAAGAGGGGCTGGCTTTTGATTTTCGAACCAACAAACATTCCTCCTGATCGGTTGTCTTGCAGTCTCTTCAAATCTTTTTTAATTCTTTGTACTTGACGCTGAGACACTTTAAAGGTGCCAGCCACCTCTGCAGTGGATCTGGTCTACAGCCTCTTGATAATCAAGGCTTGGTCGCCGGGTGGATTTTGGCATGTGTCAGAGGTCAAGTTTTCAGTTCAAGTGAAGGTCTGGGGTGCTGGAGTTCTTTTTATACACACCCACTAATTAACCGATCAATTAGTGAGCACAGGGAGGCGGTAAAACTAGGATCGGGTGCATTATATGGCAAGGCGACAAAACTTTTGTCTTGCCAAAATCTGACCTTTCTGTGTTCCTTACATAATCAATATTTCAGCAGTGAAGCAAATTTATTTTCATTATAAAACCTAATTTGGGAGGGTTTCGGCTTTCATAGGTTATAAGCCTTGGTTTCCACAACATGGATAAGCGAAAGAACTTCTGTCAGGGACTGTACATTATTTTCAACGTATAATGTCCCAGGAAAGACCACTGTATGTTAAATATGATTTCAACATACAGTGTGACAGACACTGTCTATCTGTGGTAGATATAATTGACTGGAAGATCCAGTCAGTCATCACAAACATTTTACTTGTAGAACCCCTGTATTAGTGCAGCGTATGCAGTGTTTGGCGGTTTAGCATTGCCTCTCTGCAGTACAGTGCGGTACTACATGTTCTGTAATGCTCTTTACATGTGCCAGGAGGAGATATTCTTTTCGGCATCAGGTGAGGACGGACCCATTTTAGTTTTTCTGGTACATTGTGTATAGAGTACATGACCCAAAAACCTGCTATCCTCAAAATAGAAAGTGATTTATAGATTTCAGTAGCTTTCTGGCTTTTAATGAAAAAACTTTTATTTATTTGTTTTATTTTCTGTTAAATTTTTTTTTGCATTATTAGGTAATTTTTAGGCTTCCAATTGCTATTTTTCCCTACAGGGGGGCCCTTTTTTAAAGGAAAACACCTAAATAAAATGGGAAGGTTGGGATACAATTCCTGTTTGTGGCACATTAGTATGGGGGAGGGAAAAATTTTTAAAGAGGGTTTTGGACCAGGCACCTTTTTTGAAGTCGTCCATTTTGAATCCAATTTTATTTTTTCCAATGGGAAGAGGGTCATGTAAAACATCAAACTTTTATTGAGAATGTCACAAGAAAAACAATGATGTGCTTAGTTTTAATGTAACTTTATTCTTTCATGAGTTATTTACAAGTTTACGACCACTTATAAAATGTGTTCAAACTGCTGCCCATTGTGTTGGATTGTCATGCAACCCTCTTCTCCCACTCCTGACAAACTGATAGCAACACCGCAGAAGAAATGCTAGTTTCCAGTATCCGTTGTTTCAGATGCTGCTCATCTCTTATCTTCACAGCATAGACAATTGCCTTCAGATGACTCCCAAAGATAAAAGTCTAAGGGGGTCAGATGGGGACACCTTGGTGGCCATTCAACTGGCCCATGACGACCAATCCACTTTTCAGGAAACTGTTCATGTAGGAATGCTTGGACCTGACACCCATAACATGGTGGTGCACCATCTTGCTGGAAGAACTCAGGGAACGTGCCATCTTCAGTGCATAAAGAGGGCAGCACATCATCATGTAGCAGTTTTAGATATCCAGTGGCATTGAGGTTTCCATTAATGAAGAATGGCCCCACTATCTTTGTACCCCATGTACCACACTATACCATCAATTTTTGTGTCCCAACAGCCTTGAAGGGATCTATCCACTGTGGGTTAGTGTCGGAAGAATAGCGGTGGTTTAGTTTGTTAACTTCACCATTCACAAAAAAGTTTGCCTCATCACTGAGCATAATGTTCTGTGTAAACTGAGGGTCCTATTCCAATTTTTGTTTTGCCATTCTGCAAATCCAGTGCGGCGATCTGGGTCATCCCCGCTGAGATGCTGCAGCAGCTGGATTTTGTAAGGGTGCCATTTATGAGTAGCTAATATCCGCCGAAGGGATGTTCGACTGATGCCACTCTACAGTGACATGCGGCGAATGCTTCGCTGTGGGCTCTTGCTGAATGAAGCTAGGACAGCCAGTGATGTTTCTTCACTTGTGACCGCTTTCTTGCGTCCACATTTTGGCAAATCCAACACTGAACCTGTTTCACGAAATTTGGCAAGCAGTTTGCTAACTGTAGCATGGGAGATGGGTTGTCTCGTAGGGTGTCTTGCATTGAAATGTGCTACAATGACTCGGGTACTGCGTTCACCAGACATCAACACAATTTCTATCCGCTCCTCACATCTGCAACATGTTAATGACTATAAACAAAGAGAAACTTGTAAATAACTCATGAAAGAATAAAGTTATGTTAAAACCAAGCACACCATTGTTTTTCTTGTGAAATTCTCAATAAGTTTGGTGTTACATGACCCTCTTCTCATTGGGAAAAAATAAAGTTGGATTCAAAATGGCCAACTTCAACATGGCCGCCATGGTCAACACCCATGTTGAAAAGTTTCCCCCCCCTCCCAAATTTTAATGTGCCCCAAACAGGAAGTTGATATCACCAACCATTCCCATTTTATTTAGGTGTATCCATATACAGTTAGGGCCAGAAATATTTGGACAGTGACACAAGTTTTGCGAGTTGGGCTCTGCATGCCACCACATTGGATTTGAAATGAAACCTCTACAACAGAATTCAAGTGCAGATTGTAACGTTTAATTTGATGGGTTAAACAAAAATATCTGATCGAAAATGTAGGAATTGTACACATTTCTTTACAAACACTCCCCATTTTAGGAACTCAAAAGTAATTGGACAAATAAACATAACCCAACCAAAATATTTTTATTTTCAATATTTTGTGGCGAATCCTTTGGAGGCAATCACTGCCTTAAAGGGGTTGTCTCACTACAAAGATTGTCATTCAAATTAAAGATCTTCAAAAAACAAGCACTTTTTGCAATATATGTCAATAACAAATCTCCTACTGAATTTCTAGATAACTTGTTTTTAGTTGGCTTCAGAGGCTCTGAGGTCTCTATAGTCCACCGACCTGCTTGTTCTCCCTGATAGGCTGTATCTCCGGCATCTTATCACAACAGGTCGCGTCGCAAGTTTAACTATCCCTGTCCTTTCCTCTCTGTCCTCCTCTGCCTGCGGCACAGCTCAGTGATTTAGAGCAGGCATAACTAGCAGCCCCGTCGTTCCTCTGCTGCCTTTACTATGTCTCAGCCTAATTATTATTCACTGCTTTTAACTATTTCCTGCCCAAGCATTCAGCTCTGATCAGCCTAATTAGCATTCACTCCCCATGTTTACCTAACCAGCTTCACTGTTTGAAGTGAATGATTCAGGCAGGAAATAGTCAACAGTCAGTGAATAGTAATTAAGCAGAACACAGACAGATGTAGCACTGAGATAACTCCATGCAAATACAACACATCATAGATTATTTGAATTGCTTCCCCCCTGCTCAATTCCCTGTGTTTGGAACCCCTGGCCCGGGTCATGTATGGATGTATTGGGAGAGAAATATGTGCTGTGTACACGGTGGATACTATTGAATGGTGAGCAGCAAGGGAAAGAGAACTCTGTATCTGAGATGTTCTCCCTTCCAATGCTGTAGAAATCGGGAGCGAGCGCAGCAGCATGACGCACCTAAAATGAAGGGAGGGGGGAGAGGACTCCAGGAAGCCAGTGCTCCCGCCCATGATTTCAAAACTACAGCTCTTAGGACAGCACCAAGGTAGGATGAAATCCAGTCGTGAGACAACTCCTTTAAGTCTTGAACCCATGGACATCACCAAACACTGGGTTTCCTCCTTCTTAATGCTTTGCCAGGCCTTTACAGCCGCAGCCTTCAGGTCTTGCTTGTTTGTGGGTCTTTCCGTCTTAAGTCTGGATTTGAGCAAGTGAAATGCATGCTCAATTGGGTTGAGATCTGGTGATTGACTTGGCCATTGCAGAATGTTCCACTTTTTGGCACTCATGAACTCCTGGGTAGCTTTGGCTGTATGCTTAGGGTCATTGGCCATCTGTACTATGAAGCGCCGTCCGATCAACTTTGCAGCATTTGGCTGAATCTGGGCTGAAAGTATATCCCGGTACACTTCAGAATCATCCGCTACTCTTGTCTGCTGTTATGTCATCAATAAACACAAGTGACCCAGTGCCATTAAAGCCATGCATGCCCATGCCATCACGTCGCCTCCACCATGTTTTAACTGAGGATGTGGTGTGCCTTGGATCATGTGCCGTTCCCCTTTCTTCTCCAAACTTTTTTCTTCCCATCATTCTGGTACAGGTTGATCTTTGTCTCATCTGTCCATAGAATACTTTTCCAGAACTGAGCTGGCTTCTTGAGGTGTTGTTCGGGCAAATTTAACTCTGGCCTGTATATTTTTGGCATTGATGAATGGTTTGCATCTTAGATGTGAACCTTTGTATTTATTTTCATGGAGTCTTCTCTTTACTGTTGACTTAGAGACAGATACACCTACTTCACTGAGAGTGTTCTGGACTTCAGTTGATGTTGTGAACGGGTTCTTCTTCACCAAAGAAAGTATGCGGCGATCATCCACCACTGTTGTCATCCGTGGACACCCAGGCCTTTTGGAGTTCCCAAGCTCACCAGTCAATTCCTTTTTTCTCAGAATGTACCAGACTGTTGATTTTGCTACTCCAAGCATGTCTGCTACCTCTCTGATGGATTTGTTCTTTTTTTCAGCCTCAGGATGGTCTGCTTCACATCAATTGAGAGTTCCTTTGACCGCATGTTGTCTGGTCACAGCAACAGCTTCCAAATGCAAAACCACACACCTGGAATCAACCCCAGACCTTTTAACTACTTCATTGATTACAGGTTAACGAGGGATTACAGGTTAACGCCTTCAGAGTTAATTGCAGCCCTTAGAGTCCATTGTCCAATTACTTTTGGTCCCTTAAAAAAGAGGAGGCAATGCATTACATAGCTATGATTCCGAAACCCTTTCTCCAATTTGGATGTGGAAACTCTCATATGGCCGCTGGGAGTGTGCACTTTCAGCCCATATTAAATATAATTCTAGTTCTGAACATGTTTTTGAAAACAGCTAAAATAACAAAACTTGTCACTGTCCAAATATTTCTGGCCCTAACTGTAAGTGGCCCACCCTGTAGTTACTGTGGTCATCTCGGAACCAATTAATATTGTATGTTAAAGGAGTATTTCCGTTTCATTGATAAGCTTTAAACATATTGACCAAACTAAATAAAGAGCATTAGCAAATACATTGCTGGTGATTTCCTTTTCTTCTAAGTCAGGAACAGGTCTCATATCCTGCTTGTGTACACTTCACTGATTACTGGCCATCTCTCTTCTTTTACAGACTCGATCAGTGGTAGGGTTGGTGACCTCACTCCCTGCTGTGTTTTTATCTTTAACACATGCTTGTTTGTGTTAATTACTGACAAGCTTTAATTCTTTAAAGCTCTGTAGACACTTGTACTGCTGTTTATAAACCTCCTGCACTCGTGTCGCTAGCAGGATCAGCTAGGAGCAGCAGAGCTATTATTTCAATTACTGCTGTAGAACCACCCACCACAAAGTGTGAGACTAAACTTGCTGTGGCTTTGTTAAACAGCATGGTGAGACAACCACTTTCAGGGAACACAGTGTTCTTCAAAATAAAAAAAAAAAGCAATTGCGCTGTTTTTTTTGAGGTGGGGTGGTGTCTCATTCTTATGGTGTTCACTGTGCGGTATAAATGACAAGTTAACTGTATTCTGCATGTCAATATGATTCCAGAGTGATACCAAGTTTACATAGATTTCATTATGTAATTACTATTTTTTTTTGTGTCACCGTTTTATTTTTCTGTCTATGGACCTGAAAGGACCTGCCAGCTTTCATGACATGTCTGATTTGGTAAATAATTCTATTCCCCATAATATAACAATTCTAAAGGATTTTTTTTTTTTTAGATCTCTGTTGAGCGATTATTTTCTTACATTTCTAAGGAGAACACATCTATTGAGTGAAACCTGTTGATGGTGTGTTCCTGCATAGTCTCAAATTGTGCTAATAGTAATATAGGGACACACTCCACCGATAAGGGGAATGGAATATATATTTAATATGATATATATATATATTTATAATATATATATATATATACATTTCTAATAATTTACTCAATCAGGAATGGATGAACACAAAGTTGTAATAAAAAATTAAGATGGTTTAAATTATTTACTAAATCAGACATGTTAGAAGAGCTGGCTGGTCCTCTTTAAAGGGGTTGTCTCATCTCATAATTTCATAGGATGCATGAATGAAATAATGCTGCTTTGCTCTGTCATTTCCTGGTCAAGCTGTTTGTAATTGGCATATGAGCTCTGTGTATTCAGACTTCTCTGTTTATTATGTTTATTAGTCTAGATTAGCTAAATTACCTTCTATCAGGACAGGAGAAGCTGCTGAGCTAAAGTAAACAGTAGTAGTTACTGTCTTTTGTCTGAAAGATCAGATAACACACAAGCTCTTCACACTTGTGTGATGACATCACTCCCTGCTATCAGATAGAACATACAGCAGAGGAGTAGAGGTACACAGGTAGGTCACTTGGAAAACCAGAGAGAGAACAAAATTTAAATACAAAGAGATAGTTTGGGCACCCCAGGCCCACAAATAATAATAGATAATTATAGCACAAATCACTGGACTAGACATAAATATAAAACATAACTTTTACTAGATAGAATAAAACAAACCCATTTATATCCAACAAAATATATCCAGAAAAAAGGCTGTATAAGGACAAAATCCAGGTGTGTGGTCACTATCCCTGAGAAGCCCTATACTAATGTCTGCCTAACAAAATACAGAAAACATCATCCTAATAAGACGATTGTCCAGAACCTTGGGCTAATTAGCCCTGATACGCCTTTGGTTAGTTATTTAAATGTTAGCAATGCACAAAAATTAAACCGGTCAAAGGTTACCAATACCAGTCCTGGATACTGTCAAGTCCAGGTATACAAAGCTGAATGATGAAAATCAGATCCCAAAACCTAAGCACAATCGAGTCCAGGTATGAATACAATGTGTCAAAACATATGAAATATGGACGATATATTCTGTATTTTGTTAAGCAGCCATTAGTATCTCGGGGATAGTGACCACACACCTGGATTTTGTCCTTATACAGCCTATCTTTTCTGGATATATATTGTTTGATTTAAATGGGTTTGTTTTATTCTATCTAGTAAAAGTTATGTTTTATATTTATGTATAGTCCAGTGATTTGTGAAACCTGAGAGCCCTCAGAAGGTGATAAAATCACTTGTAGCTCCTTAACAGAAAAAAAAATGAACAAAGCAATACATTTGGAAAACGTCTTCATTTAGTCTTCCCTACATGTTGAAAGCTAATCTTTGTAGCGAGACAACCCCTTTAAGTAGCACTTTTTATTTTTTGGTGCACTTATTGTTAGTGTTTCCTTTGTAGTTAAATACTCACATTAAAGGGACTATCTTTCCAAAGCCCTATTAGACCATATGAACATCACAAAAGAGGAGAAGTCTATCTCGGGACCTCTCTTTATTTGTCAGGGGATGAGCTGTTGCAGAGGAGTTATTGAAAAAGCAAGTGCCGTTATTGCTGCAGGTTCTTGGAGCTGAACGTACAGCATTCAGCTGACTGTCTTTAGAAAAGGGGTCTCTGGATAAGACGAGTGTTGATATGCCCTATTACACAACCTTTTAAGTCTTGATTAGTTTTCTTTTGAAAATTATAATTTTGCTTTTGTTTAATCAGTTTTAGTCTCTTTAGAAATAACAGGATCGAATTTTCTGCTTGTTTGTTCCAATACATTTTTTTTTCTCCCCTCAGGACTAAAAGAAATAATCAGATTTGTAAAGCCAGCTCCAATTGATGAGGAACTGACAAAAAAGCAAAAAAAGCAGCAAGGAGGAAAGAAGAATCAAAATTCTGGTTTAGAATCTCAACTGCAGAACATGGAAGTGAACAATTCATAATTTATTACTATGGATGTTAACTGGCTAATTGCTGCTCAAAATCAACTAATTGAACTACTGGCAGTTGCAGATCCATAGTATTTAACTGTTACTGGTCTTCAGATTGTTTCTACAAATGAAAAATACAGACATTTGTATGTAAAGTGTTTAAGGTGTTGACTACAATGGCATAGCGCGATAAATAAATAGGTTAAAATATAAATGAATCTTTCTGTATCAATTCAGTGTGTTTATTTTGTTGCAGTCAGCTAGAAAGCACGTCAGTACAGCATGAGGGCTGGGAATTGTGGCCTATAGTACAGATACTAAAATACGGTCATATGAAACTGGCCTAAAATTGAAAATAAAAAGAAGACCTAGATCTGTCTGCTTCAACTTATTACTCTGCTGTGTTGTTCTACTTAAAGCATGAGAACTGCTATAAGTCAGGTGCCTAATTTCCCCGTAAGGGATTTCTTTCACAATGCCAAATGATCATCTTCTTATTTCTATCAATCTAATAAATAAACTTTGTTGTATTAGGTCTTTGAAGAAAGACATTGTATTACTTGACCAACCCCAGTCACTCAATCCCCATTTGGGTAATTCAGCCACTTATTTTGTGCTCCCCCTTCTGTTTCTGTGGATCTGATAAATTTTATATAATTTTTTATGTTTTATTACTTTTACCCAATAGAAATGTCTGAAAAAAAATAGCGTTTTCATGTTGTCCTAGTCTGACAGTCATAACTTTTATTTTGCTGTGTGCGGAGCTGTGTAAGGGCTTGTTTTTTTGCAGGATGAATTGATGTTTTTATTGGTAGCATTATGGAGTTCATATGACGCTTTGATCACTTTTAATTAAGGTTTTTGTGAGCATTTTTGAACAACATAAAGCAATCCTGGCAGTGTTTTTTTTTTTTTGTTTGTTTTTTTTACAGCGGTCACTGTGCTATATAAGTGACATGCTGACTTTACTCAGCATGTTGATACGATTACAGCAATACCCAATTAGTATATTTTTTATGTTTTACTGCTTTTACACAATAAAAACACTTTTATTCAATATGGAAAGCATGTTTTTGTATCGCCTTAGTCTGAGAGCCATATATTTTTTATTTTTCCGTAGACAGAGCTGTAAAAGGATTTTTTTTTTTTTTTTCGGGATGAACTGACGTTTTAATTGGTACCACTTCAGTGTTTATATAAATGTTTGATCGCTTTTTATTCCATTTTATATGCTACGGGATAAATGAAAATTGCAATTATTATTATTTTTTTTTTTCAATAGCATTCACCGTGCAGGTTCATTAACATATTTCTAGGGTGGGTCATTACACACGCGGCGATACCAACTATGTGTACTTTATTTTATTCTTTTTTGCACTGATTAGCGTTTGTAAAGGGGAAAAGGGTGGTGTATGTGTTTTTTTATTTATTTTTTTTTTTAACTTTTCCCCAGAGAGAAATTGTATGAGAGATCTTCAAATCTCTCATACAATAGGAGATCAGCACACAGCGTATTGCTGTGTACTGTTCTCCATGGCGACTGTCAATTACCCTATCCGGCAAAGCCCACAATGCATTGCCAGGCATGGTGACGTCACAGACGGCCCGAGAAGTGACTTTCACTTTCTGGGCCGTGTGGTAGGAGACAGATGCGACGAGAGCAGGCAGCAGGAGCTAACTCCTCCTGCTTCCGACTAAGCTCCAATGATCTAATTAAACACCCGCCCTCATGTCTATGTAGGTGGACAAATAAAAAAGTTATGGCTTTCAGAAGGCGAGGAGAAAAAAAAATAGAGCCATTGGTTGCTTTGACTTTGTTTTGGGACATTTTCCATCTGTATTATGAAACGCCGACCAATTTGTCTGGCTGAATTTGAGCAAACAGTAGGTCTCTGAATACCTCAGTAGAATAATGTACCGTTTTAGCCAGAGAATGTAGTAGAAGAGGGAAGAAAACAGGCAATACCTTTTAGAGACTAACTGCGTATATTTGATGGTAAGCTCTCAAGAGTACTAGCACTCTTCATCAGACATGGTGTTTTACCAATGGTATGGAATAATACAATGTCTGAAGAAGAGAGCTAGTACTCTCGAAAGCTTATCAAATATACTCCGCCTCTTAAAGGTATCGCCTGATTTCTTCACTCTTCTGAATACCTCAAAAATCATCTGGCTGCTTCTGTCCTGTGTCACAACATCAACACTAGTGAAACAGCATCAGAAATAGTAAATAGATTAAAGAGTGCACGCCCCAAGACCAGGATCAGGGTCAATGCTAATATCCAAAAACAAAGAAAGAGGCAGCACTTCAAAAAACAAAAAAGTGTTTTATTCCACCCAATGTAACAGCTGGTACATTGGGTGGAATAAGCCACATGTTTTTTTTTGAAGTGCTGCTTTTTTCTTTGTTTTTGGTTATCATCAACACTAGTGACCCAGTGTCACTGGCAGCCCACATGCAAGCCAAGCATCACACTAGCCCTCCCACCATATTTTATAGATAGATCTCGGTAAGTGGATCACCAGCTGTTTTTCCCATCATTCTTGGTAGACTTGACTTGGTTACATCGTCAAGAATGTTTTCCTCCAGAACTGTGCTGGCTTTTTAGATTTTTTTTTAATTTTTTTTTTTTAGCAAAGTCCAATCTAACCTTTTTTTATTCTTGAGATTTATGCTTGCACCGTGCAGTGAACCCTTTGTATTTACTTTCATGCAGTCCCTTCTCTTTATGGGAGAGTTCGTATAATTGATAACCTACATCTGGAGAGTATTCAGAACAAATACTGTGTTCCTCAAAATGCAGCCAACGGATTGGTAGGGGCGTTTCATAACAGATGACAATGGACAGAAAACATAAAGCCAAATCAACCCAGGAGTTTATTAACGAAAAGAATTGGAATATTTCAGAATGGCCAAGTCTGTCACCTGATCTCAACCCAATTGAGCATGCATTTCACGTATTAAAGGCTAAACTTCAGACAGGCCCAAAAACAAACCGCAACTGAAAACTGCTACAGTACAGACCTGGCAGAGCATTAAAAAGGAGGAAACGCAGCATCTGGTGATGTACATGAGTTCAAGTCTTCAGGCAGTCACTGGCAACAGAGGTTTTCAACCACTTATTAGAAATTAAGTTTATTTACAATGTATTTAATTTGTCAAGTACTTTTAGTCCTTTAAAAAACAGAGTGGCTCATTATGAGCAGAACTCTAAACTCTTCAAACCACTTTGTGGCAAACCTCAAATGACAGCTGAAATTCTGGACTTTCCAGTCCATGTCCGTTCTATCACAAGAACGTGATATATGTTTTCCGTAACCAGTCAAAAACAAATTTATGCCAGTGTCCAAAAAAAATGGCCCTAACACTATTTACAACCCCGAATCCAATAAAAATGAACAGCTCACCCTCATAACACTTGCCCAATTTCTAATGGCAATTTAGAAGAGGCAATCCTCAGAACTATACCCATAACATTAAAAACGAAGGACTTTGGAGTCCGTAATATCATCTGACAACGCTTCTCTTCATTTTTGCTTCACAGGTACGAATGTCTGGTGAACAGCAAACCCAGCCAAACACCTCATTTATCTTCTAATAGTCTCTGCCTTGTTTACACATGTTATGTCTTGTCTGGTGAACATCAAATCCCAGCCAAAACCACCGTAATATATGTCTAATTGTCCTCTGCCTTGTTTAAATGGGTACGTCAATGTCAGGTGAACATCAAATCCCAGCCAAACCACCAGCATAATAAGTCTAAATATGTCTCTGACTTTTAAATGGTACATTTTTTGTCCTAGATATTTATGGTCCAGCACTGTCATCCATAATTAATCCTGTGTTTATTTTGTATCCATCAATCCCAGATATCCCATGAGTGTCTCGTTATGTGCAGAGGCTTTATTTTGTAGCTCCCTGCAATTTACGACACCTGAAGGCCCAAATGCCCACAAATAAGGACTCATCAAAGTTGAGTATAAGTTTGCAGAGCTAGTGGTCTGGGGTCCGATGTCTGCGGGCCAAATATCTAAGAGGCAATTTATAAGTGGCCATCCTCAGAACATTATCCCAGAACTCAATACTGCAGACATTGGATCCGAATATCATCAGACTACGCCTTTCTCTTCATTTCCTTCACAGGTACTGTCATGTCTGGTTAACAGCACTCCCATCCAAACCACCGCAATATATGTCTAAATGTCTCTGCCTTGTTTAAATTTATGTCTTGTCTGGAACATCAAATCCCAGCCAAACCACCCGTATATAGTGTCTAATTGTCTCTGCCTTGTTTAAATGGTATGTCCATGTCCGGGTGAACAGCAAATACCAGCCAAACCACCGCATATATGTCTAATTGTCCTCTGATACTTGTTAAATAGGTACATTTCATTTTTGTACTAGATATTATTGGTCCAGCTCTGGTCTTCCAAATTTTAATCCTGTGTTTATTTTGTGTACCATCAATTCAATCCCAGATATTCCCAAATGAAGTGTCGCTTTGTGTGCAGAGCTAGTTGTAGCTCCCTGCATTTTACGACACCTGAAGCCCTAAATTCTCAATTTGAACTCATCATAGTTTGATATAAGTTGCAAGAGTCCTGTGGTCGTGGACCTGAGGTCTGCGGGCAAATTTCTAAGTGGCAATTTAGAAGTGCAATCCACAGAATTATCCCAGAATGAGCCAGAAGTGGCAAAAGGGAGCAGGACTCTCAGCCTTTTTTGTAAGTAGCTGCCATCTTGCATAACCTATATTACCATGCTTGCTACTACTATCTAGCCTTGCCAAGCCATCTGCTCCTAACTTACCACCCTAACTTGCCCTCAAGGACATTTTTTATCCACATCAAGCACCTCTGGTCCTTCCTCACCTATGTACTCATCCACATGCTATTTTCCCTCATCAACCACACCCCACACTCCAGCTTCATATACTGCAACAAGACTCCCACTCATATTCATCACTGAACCATCTGTTGTCTCTGTACATTATCCTGCTTCCTTGCTGCAGGGGACATCTCACTAACCCCGGCCCACCCTCCTTCACTGCTCATTCATTACCCACATCCTCTCTACCCTCCCATAGAACCCTGCTAACCTGCTTGCATTCGCTGTACGTCTTTTTCTGCCCCATTTAAGTGTGCTCTATGGAACTCCCGATCCGTTACTGCAACAAACTCACTGCTGTTTCATGACCTTTTTCTCTCCAACTCCTCAACTGCTAGCCTCACAGAAAACATGGCTACAGCAATCTGACAATAAAGCCGTGCATCCCTTCCGCTCTCACCTAGGGGATAACACTTCACCAATCACCCACGCCACACACCCACCCTGAAAAAGATGCCGGGTGGAGGATAGGCATACTCATTTCTCCACACTGGCACTTTACCAGGTCCATTCCTCCTGCACCCTCCCTCACTTTCCCCTCCTTTTTGAAGTCCACACCCTCTTCTCTTTCGTCCATTTTTCCATCAGAGTTCGCCAGTGGTCTACAGAACCCCCGGGCTCTTACTCCCCGCAAGTTTTCTGGATTCATGTTCCGCCTGGCTCCCACACATTCCTCTCTACAGAAATACCCACGCTCATCATGGTTGATATCAACATCCCCATTGATAGACCTCATTTTCCTTCTTCCTCACAGTTTCCTCTTATCTTTCATTAACCTCCTTTCATGGCCTCTCGCATTACGTGACTCCCCCAACCCACAAAGATGGGAACTCTCTGGATCTGGTCTTCTGTCCATCTTTCCTCAATTTCTAACTTCACTAATTCTCCTTATGCTCTCTCTACCACACCCTAATCACCTTCATTATCACTAAAATCCAGCCTTCTCTGGACAAACCTGCTCATCACACATTCCGAAATATCCGCTCCATTAATACTCATAAACTCACCGGACACCATACAGTCCCCCTCACTTGCCCCCAATCTCCTTCCTGTCCTGACCAGACTTTCCAAACGTTACAATGAAACACTCAACCACCCTGGAGCCATTTGGCACACTCACACACCGCACCACCAGAGTCAGAAGACAGCCCCTCAGCCTGGCACATCCCTCAGACACTTTCTCCAGCGCTGTTCTAGGTTGTGGCCGAGCGGCACTGTGGAGAAATCAAAGCTACCAGTGCAGACGTTCTCCACCTTACAAATTCATGCTCATTGACTTATCACACTGCCCCTTGACACTGCGCCAAACAAAATATTTCACCTCCTCATCTCAACACTACACAACAACCCAAAACGCCTCTTGACAACTTACACTCCCTCCTAAGGCCTAAAGCTCAGGCTCCCGTGGCACTGACCACTGTGATGAAGGACCTGGCCACGCTACACTTCAAAACAAAATTTTAAAATATCCGTCAAAACATCAATCATCACAATCCCCAAATAATACCCATCCTGTCCCTCCCCGCACGTCCCCTAATCTACTCCTCAGCCCATGACCTGACGACAGAGGAAGAAGTGACCAGGCTTCTCCTGTCTGCACCGCCCCACCACATGCTCTACTTACCCCATTCCATCCCACCTCGTCCAGGTCTATTTCTCCAGCTGTCCTCTCTCACCTTACTGCAATCTGTAACCTCTCTCTCTCCCACTGGGTAATCGTATCCATCTTCCTTCAAACACGCCATCATAACCCCCTTTACTTCCAAAGCCCTCTCTGAACCCATCCTGGTGCTGCCAACTACCGACCATTTCACTAACCTGCCCTTCATCCTAAACTCACCTGGAAAAACGTCTTGTCTAACTCTCGCCTACTCCGCTATCTCTCTCTCCAACTAACTCTCTTCTTTGACCCTCTTCTATCAGGTTACCGTCCCTACACTCACGGAAACCTGCCTTAGTTAAAGTCTCAAAATGACCGTCCACACAGCACAATTCTCAGGGTAACTACTCCATGCTTGCTTCTCTTTGGCAAATCCCCCGCTCAGCATTTGACACAGTTGATCACCACTTCTCCTCCCCGCATGCTCAGCACCATTGCCTCCAGGACACCAGCTCTCAGCTGGATCACGTCCTACCTCTCTGACCCTCCTTCAGGTGTCTCATTTTTCCGGTTCGACCTCCTCTCCTATCCACATTCTGTTGGATGTTCCCTCATGGATCAGTTCTAGGTCCTCTCCTCTTTATTCCATGTATACAACCCCCAATGAACAAACCATCAGTAGATTTGCTTCCAGTACCACCACTATGTGCGGATGACACCCAAAGTATACACCTCCACCCCTGACATAACTGCCAGCCCTGCAACAAAACACCAGTGGGGACGTTCTGACCGCTTACTCTGACATCATGTCCCTCTCTCCATCTTAACTAAACCTCACAAAGACTGAACTTTCTTATCATCTTGTTAATCGCCATCTACTAACCAACCCCACCCCTGCTATTTCTGTTTCTGTCAGAGTACCACCGACCATTATCTCCTAGGCAGCAGGCCTGCAGTCTTGAGGGTAATTAGATTCTGAACCGAACCTTCACCCCATATATCCAATCCTTGCCCGCTCCTGTCACCTGCACCTCAAGAAATCTCCAAATCCATCCGTTCGCACTGGAAACAACTCCAAACGCTCACATTACTGCTCTTCATTCGCCCCCCCCCCCCCCCCCCCCCCCCCCCCCCCCCCCCCCCCCCCCCCCCCCCCCGCCCCCCCCCCCCCCCCCCCCCCCCCCCCCCCCCCCCCCCCCCCCCCCCCCCCCCCCCCCCCCCTTTTCTCGTCTTGATTATCTGCTACTGCAACTCCTTGCTTATCGTCTCCCTCATCCAGCAAACTCTCCCCTCTCCAATCTGTCCTGAATGCAACAGCAGGCTCATCTTTCTCTCCAGCCGCTATACTGACTGCCTCTACCTGTTGTCAGACCACTGCCACTGTTTGCCCATCCAGTACAGGATACAGTATAAACTCATCACTCTCACCCTATAAAGCTCCATCCACAACGCTTGCAACCCCCCCTACAACACCCCCCTCGGCTCCGTCGACCACCCGACCCGCTCTCTCCGCGCTGCCGCTAATATCAGGTTACACTCATCATCATAACCCTCCCTACGAACCTCTCATGCCCCGCCCGCACTACAAGATTTCACACGTGCTGCAAACAAATCTCTGAATATGCTACCGCGGCGAACAGCGCACATTCACAACCCTCACAGTATAAGAGGGCCCTGAAAATACATCTTCTCGGTCTGGCCCACAAGATCCCTAACCTGCTAACGACAAATTTTGTCACACCCTACACTAGGGCACTCACAGCACTTATCTGTAATATAGATGGTACAGTCTGGGTGGCAGGTTCATCCATTTTTCATGTAACCCACCCCCCAATTTTGAAACATGGCCTTACCAATAGTAAAAACTTGCACTTCTTCCGTAAGTTTCATCCCAAACACCCAAGTAGATTTAAGCTCTCACAGCAGGCCCTCACACCTTGTGTCTCAATGGTGTAATACTTTAATGTGTAATGTCTGTATGTTTACCCTTGAATTTGTCAAGTGCTGCGGAATATGTTGGCGCTAATAAAAAAAGATTATTATTATAAAGGCGGGGGAAACCCAATTTTTCCTTCCAACTTTTACAGCACACCTGGGCGCACCCTTTTTTTTCAACAAAATAAAAAAGGTTTTAAACAGCACTTGCGAAGGGAAAAATAGTTGCACGGAACCTTTTTTAAAATGAGCCTACTCTCTTTATTCCGCATTCCTTAAAATCCACAGCACGATATGCTGTTAAACACAGATACAGGTAGACACCAGTGTGGGCTCAATGGTAGATGGCCAAGACCGACGCGTTTCAGGTCACATGACCCTTACCACGGGATGTAACTCCGCTCACTCATTTAAATAGGCAACACAATTAAAAACACATGATATGGTTAACCCTTACTATTCCCCATATATAACAAACTGGTTAACATATGCACCAACTAGCCATGATTTAAGTTGCTTGTTCTCCCTAATAATGGTATTGTATATCTTGGCGTATGTTCATGCCGTTTGGGATACGTTACTAAAAAAAGATCCCCCATGCTTTTTCGGCAAAAAATTTATTATTAAATCCCACCCTGGTAATTGCGTACCTTTTCTATGCCTATGACCGACAACGAACTCAAGTTACCATGGTGCTTTTGTGAAAAATGTTTTGGGTCAGCTGAACACTTTAAAAAACTCTGTTTTTTGTAGTCCGAAAATGTCTACGTATAAAAGGGGTTTCAAAGTCCAGGACAACCCACTACTGGCTCTACATTAAATTTAAATTCCCCCAAGTAAATAACATACCTGGTGTTGCAATTTATGTAGGATTTAATTTGATAACGCCTGTTGTTACTAAATGAAGTAAAAGTATCAGTTTTCATGATGTGTTTACATGTTAAACATATTTTGTGTCCACAACCAAAACAACCTGTAACATGAGGCCAGTTGGTTTCACTTTGGATATTAGAAGTGAATAAACTAGGGGAAATCATGGAACCAATTGTAGGTGCCCTCCGTGGTATGAAACAAATTAGTTTAATAAATTTTATTCACATGTTGGTTCACATAAAGTATGGGAAGGGGGTTTTAAAACGATATTCACAATTTGATTATACTGCCGACGGTAATGCGTAGAGAATATAAGTGTATTGTTATGTGAATTATAATTTTTGCGATTCTTTAAAAATAACTCTGACCTTTCCAGATTTTCAACTGTTCTAATAGCTCTATCCAAATCATTGGGGGTATACCATCGCCTTATTAATCTATCCTTTAATGGATTTGTTCTAGTAGGAATTCCTCTTTCCGAGAACAGTTACTCTTAAAGGGGATGTCTCACTACAAGGATTGCTTTTTATGTTAAAGATCTTGCAGAGACAAGTCACTTTGCAATATGGTCCATTACCATATCCTACCTATTCTGAGATATCCCCTCTGTATGGGCGCATCAGCTCCTCAGGTCGCTAAAAAACTACAGACCTGTGTGATCTCACCCGATAGGCTGCCAGCACTGGGGTTCTATAGCTAAAAGACCTGGCTTTCTAAATGCAGCCTAGAAGAAGTAAACACCCGCTGGACTCAAAATGAAACCTAGAAAACATGAGTGAGGTGAGATGAATCAATGTAGTGAGACAACCCCTTTAATTCTTATTAGCTCACCTACTGGAATGTTACGTGTTATGTGACTAGGATGGCATGAATTGGCTCTCAAAATAGAATTTCTGTGCATATTTTTGCGAAATGGTTTCACTTGTATCTTCATATCATTATTGCCCACCAAAGTGACATCTAGATAATCTATCGAGTGCGACTTGTGCTAATGAGTGAATTTTAGACCCATGTTATTGTTATTAATGTAGTTCACATAATTGCTGACTGACTCCAAGTCACCAGTCCATAGAAATATCAAGTCATCTATGAATCTGGAGTACCATAGAATACACTTGGCAAAAGGATGGTCCAATCTTACGTTCTTGACCTGTTAAATTTGATTTTTTCCAGATCCTCAACCTGGATGGGTAGCATCACATGTCAAGAGAAACCAGGCCGTTCTCAAATTAATCTGTCTTTGAGACCGTCAACCCACGGTCAAGAGCTGTGGACGGCTCTGCACACTCAGACCAACCAGTTGTTGGGTGCTAAGAACCTGGCGCTAGGCAAGGTGGTGTGCGACAATGGGAGAAATCTCCTTGCCACCTTTAGAATCAGTAAACCTACACACATCCCTTGCCTGGCACACGTCATGAACCTGGTTTTGCAGAAATTTCTCAAGCACTACTCAGGTCTTGACTGTCTGCTGAGGAAGGCTCGAGGCACAACTGGCAGCGTTGCAGTGTCATCTGGGCCTCCCCGTCAACTGTCTGATATGTGATGTTGTAACATGCTGGAATTCCACCCTCCACATGCTCCAGAGATTATGGTAGCAGCATAATGCCATTATGCATTATGAAGTGTTGCATGGCCTGACGAGCAGTGGTGCGGACCTAGGGGTGTTGAGCCATAGAGAGTGGAGGCAGGTGAAGGATTTCTGCACCATCCTTGACAGTTTTAAAGACGCAACCAAAATGGTCAGTCAGGACAATGGCATTGTCAGCATGACCATTGTGGTCATATATTTACTGGAACAAGCTTTAGACACTCTGTGGCAGCAGGTCCTGGCAGTGATGGAGGAGGAGGAGGCAGACACTGATCCTTACTTGCCAGAAGATGTAGAAGGCCTGACTGTTTCCCAATTTTATCGGTCTTGTTTAGGCGGTGATTCGAGGTCCAGGGTGGGTGCAGGACAACAGTTCAGCTCACAGAGTACAGCGCCTGAGGCTAGTCAGGGCTCTGGTTACGGTCAGGATGTGGAAGTGGAGGAGGATGATGAGGCAAGGGTGGACACATCCGGTAGCGATTACCCTTCAGTGGTAAGAGCTTTGCACAGATTACAGGAAGAGGAGGAGTGCCCCTGGTTAGTGCCCCTCGACCTCGAGGCTTGGGAGATCCCGACAGCATCTCACTTATGAGTGCTTGGATGCTACATTACCTGTAACATGATCCAGGCATCAAGGCAATCAAAATAAACAGCGATTACTAGGTGGCCACCCTCCTTGATCCACGTTACAAATCAAAAGTGAGCAATTTCCTTCCATCCACATAAGTTGACAGTAGAATGCAGGAATTTGAGTCAGTGCTCATTGACCAACTGGAGACATATGTTGCATCTTCTTCACATTCTAATTTCACGGTGGAACAACGTCAGCAACGTGCCAGCGGTAGAATGACAAGTAGCCTCAGCAGCAGGCAGCGTGGCAGAAGCCTACTGGGTGACATTTTTCACTCATTTTTTACCACGTCACCAATGCCTGCAAAGCAGGGCAGTATTCAGGCACACAGAGACTGCCTTAAGACCATGGTCATGACTACCTGCGGTTTTTGGACTTAATCTAGACCCATTCAACTTCTGGGTGTCTAAACTGGTTAAATAGAAAACCACTGCACACCAAAGGGGAATTTTTGCAATATATCAAAGAGAAATTTATTTAAAGCAATAGTGAAGACAGGATCAAAAAGAACAAAGGAAAAATTCCTTCGTGTATACACTCAATAAATGTATCTTATACACCTATGACCATGGAGACAATATTGTAATCAGATGTTGGGTTATACGACATTTCGGCGTGCAAGCCTTTATCAAGTACATCTAATGAAGTAATATACGATCTATCAAGAAAATAAAGGGTATGGAGTATGTAGGCCACAGATAAGCTGCACTAGTAGCAGGCAGCGTGTATACACGTGGTAGGGAAGATCCTCTAGAAGAAGGTGCGCTTATTGGAAGTTGTATTTAGACGTGACGTCCGGAGAAAGCAGTGGTGAGCGCCCAGTGGTGTGCAGTGGTCTTCTATTTATACTGTTACGAGACTACGTCTCTTCCACGATTGCACCCAGTGCCCTATGATATCTAGGTGTGCGGAACCTCTTCTATATATAAACTGGTTAAATGGCCTGAGCTTGCTCGACATGCCATACACATATACAAATTTTATCCTGCCCGGCAGCCAGAGTTATCTCAGAACGCACCTTCAGCACAGCTGGCGGGGTGATAACTGACAAACGTATCCGTCTTTCCCCTGAGAATGTGGAACGTTTGACATTTATCAAAATGAATCAAGCGAGGATCTCTCACGATTTTGTTGCCCCGGTTGCTGATGTCACTGACTAGTAAACTGTAGCACGTCTTCTTGCCAATGTGAAATACACATTCCATCAGTCGTCTAGTAACATCAGTCATTCATCAGTCAGTCTGCCATAAGTCATATATTAACCGTTTCAGGGCCCTATGCAGCCAAATCAAATGGGGCCCCCCACCCATTACTATTTCCTATTTTTAACATTTGTGGGGCCATTTTCGATTAGGGCCCCTGACAGGAGTACTGCCGTACTACCCTATTGACTTCCCTGGCAGTAGCAGCCGCTACGGCGCCCTGCATCCTGAGGTGTCCCAAAAGCCCCTTTGACGCAAAAGAAGACACCGGTATTGGAAATGGCACATGGTAACTGGTAGGGGTGCCAATAGGGCAGTACTCCTGTCAGGGACCCTAATCAAAAAGGGGCCCACTCATATGTTATAAAATAGGACTAGTAATGGGTGGGGGCCCTATTTGATTTAGCTGCATGGGGCCCTGAAACGGTTAATAGATGACTGATGCCAGCCTTGGCTACCACGGCACCCCCTATAACTACGGCTCTGCCAACTGAACCTACATGTTCCCCATTGGGATGTTCTTGCTGCCACCACATGTGTCACATGTTCTTGGGCCCTGGTGCAAAAAGTGATAGTGGGCTCCTGCCAGTTACCATGGGCCATTTCCAATACCAGTGTCTTCTTATGTGCCAAAAGGCCCCATCGCAGTTGCTACCGCTGCATCTCCTATAGCTACCCAATTCCTTAGAAATAATATTTACGGCACTCACCCGCTTTCTTCTGCAAAATCCTTTTATTATAAAAATAAATCAGGGAATCGGCACAAATCACAAACACAGTCAACAGCCGTTTCGTGTCTCAAGGCATGACGGGGAATAGGACATAAACACATCTATTTAACTCCACCGTGATGTTGCTTGAACAAAGCCAATTACACAATACCCGATACATTAAACATATAACAAAAAACATATATTTGACTAAAACCACTTATACTAAACTACTACATATTGTTGCCTTTATTATAAAAATTAAGATAGATCATTCCTATCATTCAATCCTAGAGGTCCGAGTGCTTCCGTATCCAGAATCCATTTAGACTCTAACTGCAATAGTTTCCTATGCCTATCACTTAAATTCCTGTCAAGGGTTACGCGTTCTATCCCTGCAAACTGAATTTCTGACATATCACTCCCATGTACTTCCTGCATATGGGAGACAAACCTTGGAGCCCCCTTACCAGTTTTTATTGAATAAAAATGTTCTCAAATTCTTTTAAACAATGGTCGAATAGTTTTTCTTATGTAATAAAAACCGCATCTGCACCATAATACATAAACTACAAAATCTGTACGACAAGTAATAAAATCCTTTATCCTATGTCCAATTCAGCCGAGCTATATATATTTATCATTTTTCATATATTTACAGAATGAAAAATTACCACACTTGTGGTTTCCAATCGGGACTAAATCTTTTAACCAATTTTTCCTTACTTTTCCATAACTACTATGTACTAATTCATCCCGGATGTTTTTACAGCATCTAAATCATATTATCGGAGGTAATCTCGTTCTCTCTTTTAAATCCTCATCAATCTCCAAAAGGTGCCAGTGTTTGAACTCTTTATATATTCAGACATATCACTAAATTCAAAAGAGAAAATAAATCTATCCATTTTACCCTTCCTTCTCTTTTTATACAATTTTCTCTTATCCTGTCTAATCGCCCTATTAAAGGCTCTTGATATTAATATCTCATCATACCCTCGAGATCTAAGTCTATCAACCATAGCTTGTTCCAAAAACATCACGGTGTTTACGTCCTATTCCCCGTCATGCCTTGAGAAAGCGTCGGAGGACGCGAAACGGCTGTTGGCTGTGTTTGCGATTTGTGCCGATTCCCTGATTTATTTTTATAATAAAAGGATTTTGCAGAAGAAAGCGGGTGAGTGCCGTAAATATTTTTCTAAGGACTTGGATTTCTATTTTGCTACTTTCTTATTACTGAGCACCACCCTCCTGCATTGATTGAACGGACATTCTATTATATAATATAAGAGACTGCAGAAACATATACCGGTGCCACCTCTTTTTCTCTTTTGAGTGGATGTTCGAATTTTGCTACTGTCTATTGAGGTTAGTGCACGGATACAGTGTACGGATATATTGTTTCATATAACGGAGACAACTATTTCTAATAATGATATGGAAGATATCGAGAAACATGTCCGTCCAAATTCCCTGGAAATGGGCAGGGAGGATATCTGCACATTTTTTACCCAATGCAATACAAAGGAAGAAATTAAAATGATAAGTACAAGATTGTTGGAACTTAAAGTTATGCAATTGGGATAAAACAAGGTTAGTTTGTTTTGGACAAATAACACATTACGATCATATGTGGAGAGTGAACGCTCCCCAAGAGGGTTACGTGTGTATAAGGAAATCTCACAGTTCCAGGACGATTCAGACTTCGTAATGAAGTGGAAGAAAGCACTTGTGGAGCATTTGTTAATCCTTACACGATTGATTTTGGATAGATCCAATGAGGAGTATGAGAAAATTTGCGGTGAATTGGAGACAGCTAAATGGGAATCAAAAACCCATTTGACTGAAGCACAGTGGAATACTTTTCAAAGGAAAATGGATAGCCTCTTAATACCTATACAAAATGAAATCAAAGAAAGAAAAAAAGATAAGTTCCTAAGGGACAAGTTTGATTTCGACCATGATCGCATATTTTCATGGAAAAATCACTCAGAAGATAATGAGAGAAAACGGAGGACATTCCATAGAAAACCACGATTTGTGAATAGGAACCAAAATAAGAAGTTGGATTATTGGACGACGGATTCCGGTTCAGATTCGAGTGTAACTGAAGAACCTATGGAAACATATAGGACTGGGACTTTGGTGTGTGACAATGTTGTCTCGGCATCTCGCTTCCCTTTAGACGGAGAATCCGTCGAGGGGGGAGGAAAAAGACAAAACGTCTCCATGATGGGGAGTGGTATCAAGAGGAAGCAGGTCTCTTGGAGGAGGTAGAGAATCCTGCTCCTTATAATTCCACAAGCAGCGAAAAAGTAAGTCTGACAAATGTTATTAATCTCTCTGATGTTAAGATTTCTGAGGCTGGTTTGTCATTACTCTCTAAGAGGTTAAATTTTTGTATGACTAATAGATTTGACTATACGAAATTTCAGATAGATTTAAGTAAATCTTTGAGAAAAATCAATTCATATAAAATCTTTCATAATAGACCAGATTCAGCAATAGATCTTAGAACTGAAGGGGAGAAAAATACACGAGTAAATAAAATGGGTTTTTTGGTGAGAGATGATTTATCAACTTTGGATAAGGAAATAACTGAGAACTTATTAGCTTTCCTTGATAAAGAATGTGAAGACATTGGTGGTACAAAGGAGAATGAGATTGATAAAAGGTTTCAAAGTGGAGTGAGATCGTGTTTTTTTCCCGCCTTGTCTCCGGGCTCCACGCGGTCTAATTTTTCTGAAGCAGTATTGAGAGATATGAAAGCATTGGTATATCCTAGGAGTGAAATGAATCTCACTAATGAAGAACTGGAAGCTCTAAGGGAAATTAAGAATAATGAGGGGATAGTGGTGAAGCCCGCAGACAAGGGGGGCAATATAGATATCATGAACCGATCATACTATGAAAATGAAGCAAATCGTCAATTGCAGGATAGAAATATGTATGACAAATTAGAGAAAGATCCAACCATTCATTTCAAAGGTAAATTACAAACATTGTTACGGAGAGGCATACAAGAAAATTTTTGGTCAAACCATTTAGCAGAAAAATTATTTAGGGAGAAACCGTCAAAACCTAAATGGAACTTTTTTAACAAAGGTTCATAAAGATATGGAATGTCCACCTGGACGACCGATTATTGCAGGTATAGGGTCAATTACAGAACCAGTCTCACAATATCTTGACTGGTTATTACGCCCGCTATTAGAGAATGTTCCCTCATTTCTGTTGGACACTAAATCTTTGTTAAAATTTTTTGGATAT
Organism: Phyllomedusa bahiana; assembly: GCA_025379985.1. Classification (NCBI taxonomy): domain Eukaryota; kingdom Metazoa; phylum Chordata; class Amphibia; order Anura; family Hylidae; genus Phyllomedusa; species Phyllomedusa bahiana. The sequence goes on from JAODAL010051176.1 coordinate 25,607, forward strand.
TTTGAATGTGTGTTCTGGATATGGGCTGGCAACTATTGATGTTGTCAGTCTATATATGAGAATAACACACGAAGATGGTATAAGAGCAGTTCGATCTTTTTTGTGTAGATCGAATAGGGAGCAAAGATTTATCGATTATGTCTGTGATCTATTACGATTTGTGTTGGAACATAATGCATTTTGTTTCAATGAACAGTGGTTTATACAAAGAACAGGAACTGCGATGGGGACTCTGTTCGCACCAACATTTGTGAATTTGTTTTTGGCATATTGAGAAGAGAGTTACATCTATACTGTAAACAATCCTTTTTTGAAACATTTGGTATATTGGTCAAGATTTATTGACTATATACTAATTGTAGGGTCTGGGTCAGAGGAAGAATTTGACAGAATTGTAGAATATATAAATCTGAATGATGTTAATATGCAGTTTATATCTAATTTTAAGATAGAAATTAGATTTATATCTAATGTTGAGATAGAAATTAGAGAAGAGACTATTGTGACACGGGGATATAGAAAACCTAATGCTACTAATGCTCTTTTGCATTATACTAGTTTTCATTCAGATCATGTAAAAAAATCTCTCCCCTATGGTCAGTTTCTAAGATTAAGGCGAAATAACAGTGATTATTCTGACTTTTTGGAACAAGCTATGGAACTGGTTGATGGACTTAGATCTCGAGGGTATGATGAGATATTAATATCAAGAGGCTTTAATAGGGCGATTAGACAGGATAGGAGAAAATTGTTGTATAAAAAGAGAAGGAAGGGTAAAATGGATAGATTTATTTTCTCATTTGAATTTAGTTATATGTCTGAATATAAAGAGTTCAATCAGAAAATACTGGCACCTTTTGGAGATTGATGAGGATTTAAAAGAGAGAACGAGATTACCTCCGATAATATCATTTTGACGCTGTAAAAACATCCGGGTTGAATTAGTACATAGTAGTTAGGGAAAAGGAAAAATTGGTTAAAAGTTTTAGTCCCGATTGGAAACCACAAGTGTGGTAATTGTTCATTCTGTAAATATATGAAAAATGATAAATATATACAGCTCAGCTGAATTGGACATAGGATAAAGGATTTTATTACTTGTCATACCGATTTTGTAGTATATGCGATATGGTGTAGGTACGGATTCTATTACATAAGAAAAACTATTCGACCATTGTTTAAAAGAATTTGAGAACATTTTTATTCTAAAAAAGGTAAAGGGGGGGTCCAAGGGTTTTTTTTTCCCATTTAAAAAAG
>JAODAL010051177.1:0-26862 GCA_025379985.1 Phyllomedusa bahiana
CAAAAAAATTTTTTTTTTTTACATTATTATCATTTGCTTTTTTTTAAGGGTGATAACATACAACATACACCCCTCCCCAGTTTTTAAAGGTTTTTTTTTACACGTTTTAGATGTGTAATTTCGTCCGCACAAACCATAAGTAATAAAAATGTCCTAATCATCCCCAAAACACTTAGTTTAAAAGACATTTGCCCTCCTGGCTTCTGAGAGTGATTCAGCCAATCAATTCAATGGTTTCATATTTCCTCCAAATCCTTCTTCAGTGATTAGGTAAAGACTCCCCTGGAGATCAAATGATGCGACCCATACTGACTCCAGCCCCAGAAATTTTAAGCCTCAAAATTTGCAATTTGTGTCCAGCCCTGGAGCCCTTTTATTGAACAATTAACCTCACAAAATCCCTTTTCAAAATCTGATTTTTTAGTGATATTTGAAGCTCTCCTTTTTGCCACAAACGGTGAGAGCTAGTGCGGGCCGTCAGCCATCTGTTAACACGGAGGTCCCAGCTGCCAGGGCCAGACTTACAGTGGGTGCGGGAGAGCCCAGGCTAGCGTCTGTCATCTTTTAAACACGATCCACTGCCAGGGCCAACTTACAGTGGATCGTGAGAGCCCAGGCTAGCGCTGCATCTATTAACACGCAGGTTTCAGCTGCCAGGCCGATTTTACAGTGGGTGCGGTGAGAGCCAGGTGGCGTCCGTCACCCTATTAACACGGTAAAAAGGGCCCTTATGACGCCAGCAACGAAAAACAGTCGTGCTGAAGCAGAGTGCGGAAGGGGAGTGTGAGGTAAGACCTCCAGCCTTCCTCAGTAACACAGTCAAGACCTGGGTAGCGCTTGCCCCTCCGTAATAAGTGCGGACCAATTGACTTCTCTTGTAAATACTGGTGGTTAACCGCTCCTGTACACCCAGGTCCCCCTTTTTCTTGGCATTCTTTTTTCTCATTTTAACTCAATGTGCTGGAGGAAATTTGCCCTCTGTTCTTTGTTTCTGTCCATGCTCCATACTCCATGTCCTCTGAATAACCTACATCTGGTCAAGTCTTTCCCGTACCCCCCCTTGTACAATTCAGAGGGAATTTTTTTAAACCCCTATTTTGTACAAAGCAAGTTTTTTAGTAGTTTAATTCTAGAAAACAAAATTTTTAAAATAGGAATGGAATCCCACCATGTCATTTGTTTTCTCTTTTTTTAATTGTATTAAATGGGTTGTCCCCAATTTCAGGGATTGCTAGCTATGTTAAAGATCTTGCAAAAACAAGTCATTTTTTCAATATGTGTCCATTTAACCGTGTCCTACCATCCTGTTCTGGGCAAACACCATCACCCTTGAGCCACTCTTGACAATTGTGAAGAACAAATGTACTGTTAGAAACCACATTTTTTTTACAATAGGACCTGTAGTCTAAGCTGCATTTCATAGCAAAATGCCCCCAAAAATTCAAAACATGACCCTTGAGCCACTTTTGACAATTGTGAAGAACAAATGTCTGTTAGAAACAATTTTTTTTTATAATAGGACCTGTAGTATTGCGGCATTTCAAATCAGCATGACCCAAAAAATTATAAAAAATTTGACAGTCCTGGAAAGCCACTGTTAAAAAAAAATTGTTGAGGGAGAAATGGGACTTAGAAAGCCACATTTCTGTTCCAAAGGACCATGCTTATGCTGTATCTTTACAGCAACATGACCCAAAAAAAATATTTAAAAAAAACTTCTCAGCCACTGTTAAAAATTTTGATGGGGAAATGCCACTTAAAGCCACATTTCTGTTCCAAAGGACCATAATTATAGCTGTATATCACAGCAACATGACCCCAAAAAAAAAATAAAAATGACTTCTCAGCCACTAATAAAAAATTGTGATGAGAAATGCCACTTAGAACCCACATTTCGTTCCAAAGGACCATGATTATAGCTGTATCTCACAGCAACATGACCTCAAAACCATTGACAATGCGAAAAACGTCTAAAGATAAAGTGAGTAAATTGAATACGGTGTTTGCCCATAAAAAACCTGCTGTCTTTTACAAGTCTCCTCCACAGCAAAACCAGCAAAATTTGAAAAGTTGTGAACTGAGAAAAAAATTACAGTAAGAAATGATCATTTTAAAAACATTTTTCAAGGGGAAACCATTTCTTTTTTGGAAGAGGATGTGAAGTAAACTGTCAACTAATACGGGGACCTCGGCAATTGGGCCACAACATCATCAGAGATCCCATGCCTGATTCATCTTTAGAATAGGAAAGAAATCAGGGCGAAAACCTTTTCAGGCTAACTGAGTATTTTTGATGGTGAGCTTTCGAGAGGACTACCCTCCCTTCTTCAGACCAGGTTGTTATACAAGAAATTGAAAATTCAAAAGAATTTTATACACAAAAGACATGGACCCCCAAAGGGTACTGAATTCTTAAAATAACAAAATGCAATATAAGCAGAGAAGGTCATTTACGCAGGTCAAGACATCAACTATCTGGAAACTTGTGAGGCGTGACGGAGGGGGTCAGAAAAATTCTTGTCTTATCTGTACCATCAGAATGTAATTTGTGGCCATCACAGTTCCCCACATAGTTTGACAAAAAGGCTGGCTATGAATATTTAGCCCATTTTGCAGAGTCTGACATTTTTTGCATTAATTTAAATTCCCTTTCCCTTTCTCTCTCTCTGCGTCTTAAAGTGTCCCATTAAACCAAATTTTCAGATCTTCAATAGAATGGTCATCCCGAGAAGTGTTGTGCCACTGGAAGATCAGTTCTGCTGTTATTAATAGTGAATCTGTGTGAGTTCATGCGGTGGCTGAGTCTCTGTCCTGTTTCCCCCACATAAAGGCCTGTGGTTGGACATTGCGCACACATAATCAGATACACCAGATACACCACATTGCTAGACCTGCAGGAAAATGTCCCCCTAATTTGTGCACCCCGCTGGGACTGTGGACAGGTAAACTGACAGCGGTGGATGTGTGCCCGCAGGTCTTGCACCGTTCTGCAGCAGGGGTAGGTGCCATTTTCTGTTGGCCTTCAGTTCATACTCAGCCCACAACTATTTTAATTTGGGGAGGACCTAATCTACAGCGAATGGGAACTTCAATGGGGTTCAATGTGCACCCCAGTATGCAAACCTCTTATGGCTGAACTAGAAGGAGATATTATCCACCTCACCCCCAAAAACCCATGTTTTACTGTTTGCCAACTCTTTTGTGGGGGTCCACGGCTTTTAAAAAAAGGGCAACCTCCAATCTTTATTTCTTTATTTATGGAACCAATGATTAAAAAAACATAGAAGATAGTGTGATATTGATATATTCTCATAATATAAATTATAAAGGGCAAGGCACTATAATAGGGGTTACAAAGGCAAAGCACGCAAAAAATTTGATTACAACATACTTCCATCACATCTAAAAAGGGGGTCAAAGCTTCTCAGGATCCTTATAATTTTTCATCTATTGGATCAACGGTAACACGACCAGCGAAGATGAGAGTAATCCTGAACAACACCGGCACGGGGCCCCCATATACAGGTCCAAGCTTCACCACACTTAGCATCATCTACCATAACATCACGGGGAAAAGGGGGCCAGCGAGAAGGGAGAGATTCTCCCTGGGATCCAAAATTGGGGCTTGAGGACCCTCCCTATAGCCCACAGGTAAGCACTTCAAACTTCGCACAAACTTTTCCAGCTTATACTTACTTGAAAAAAAATGCCTCGAAACCCAAAGTTTTACGAAAGCTGACAGCCAGACTTTCCAGTAAAAAGGCCCCCCCCCTTCAAAGGGGGCCAGTTTTTAAAAGGGGTTTAACCTGGCACGGAAAAAAAACCTTACTTTATGCTGTCACCGGATTCTATATTTCCCCCCCAAACATCGGGGGTAGTAATTGTTAAGACCAGCGCAGAGCTATGGGGTTTTTACTCAGTACAACTCCCCACAACAACGGGGCCCCTGATAAAAACCCTCTGTGTAAAATATACTGTTTCTCCAAAAAACATTTCCCAAGTGCTGGGAAAATTACAGCTTAAGTCCATTATTCTTAAAAAAATACTGACAATAGGGTTCCCCGGATGGTCAAAAACATTAGCCCCTACATTTCACCCCTTACCATCCCAATCCATTTTTTTATCTATAAACAACACCATACCCCAAGGGAATGGCTTCAGCAGAAAGCACCATATTGTTATAAGAGAAGAAATACACTGTTACAGCAGCAAAATGCAATGCAAGCACAAACTATAGCGAAATACCCAAAAAATCTAGCGTAAAAAACCCAAAGATCGGTAACCCCAAAAAAATAACCAACCCCCCAAATTTAACATTACTCTGTGTGATGTGAACGTCACTGGGGACGAAAACCCCGGCAAGATCTGAAAATTTAAAGCAACACCTTTTTCTGAAGCTCTTGGATCCATGGGGTAAATTTAATAACAAATAATCTCTTCCCCCCTTCCGAAAAATAGCTTTTTGATGTTTGTGTTTTAATAAAATTTTTTTTTAGGCGTACTGGTAGTATTATTGATCCCACCGGGCAAGATAATCCCCCTTTAAGGGGCCTTAGCACATATCCCCAAAAGGAGGGGACCTACAAAGCAAAAGGGGGTAACCCTAGTTTTTCTGACGTCAATAGGGACTCAAAAATGGTCAAAAAATCCCCCCTTTTACCCTTCAAAATCCTATAATTTTCATTATGCCCCCCCTTTTTTTTTCCACCTCATATTTTTTTTTTGCTGACATTCCCCCCTATTTATTTGGATTTAAATCATTTGATAGCAAAAATTCAGGGGGATGAAATTTTTTTGAGTCTTTTATATCATTTTTCAGAAAGGAAAACCCTCCCCAAAGCACAGTTTAATAAAAGTAATCAGGGTTTAAGTAAAATTTCTGGATCACATCTCCTTTTGATCCCCTTTTTTCTTGGACAGACTCCCCTTTAAATTTTGCCCATATTTTTGCAAGGGGGGTTTGGGGAAACAGTACCATGCAAGTCCTAGTATATCATTTTGTCTACATAAATGTTTATCAATTGTCCAAAATAAAGATTCTGTTTAATTCTCCAATTCCCAAATTTTTCCTTGACTGGCACTTCCTCCTTTGTTATGCAACGTTGGCAAAAACAGAGACCAAAAGGACCAGGGCCTGGATACGAAAACCCACCCCCCAAGTTTGGATTGGTACTAAAAAGAAAAAAACCCGATTATTATTCCCCTTTAAAGATAAACTGTTTTCCCACTTTTCTTCCCGGGTTTCCTCGTGCAATTTTGTCCCTTAGCAATAACTTTTCAGGCTCTGAAGGGCCCCTTATCACTCATTTTTTTTTCCCCAAACTTGCACCATTGTTTTAAAAAGGTGAAGAAGAAAAATTTTTTCCCCCTCATACTGGGTGCAAATTTCATAGCTGTTAAAAACTAATATCACTCGATTCCCCTTTTTTTTCTTTTCTCCGGCATTTTTTTTCTCAATAAACAGATCCCAATAGTGTCAATGAAAGTAAATGATCCCCCCCACTCATTTTGTACGGGCCTAGTACAGAACACAAAACCATTTTATACTTCAAACCAAAAAATTTGAAAACTGTTCCTGCCTTCCCCAAAATATTTTTCATGGATATTAGCAAAAAACCTCTAATACCTTTATGTCATAAATTCCCACTAATCATGGATCTTATTTAACAATTAACTTATTCTCCTTTTTTAAAATTTGCCCAGAAAAATTCTGTGTTTTACTCAGGCCCTTTACTCCAGGGACGATTAATTGCAACAAAGAAAAAGACAAAGTTACATGCAATATGACACTCAAAGGTTGTCGCAATGCGCAATAGACATCCAACTAAAAAAGGGAAACAAACAACACTTCACGGGGCCCATCACATCACACTGATGGGGAAACCCCTGGTGTCAACCCTTTAAAAAAAAAGGAAAATTCTTTGTTAACTTTTTAAAAATTTTGGAGCCCAAACAAAAAATTATCCAAAAAGGGAATGCACAGTTGTGTTACATTTGGGAACCCTTTGAACAAAACAAATTTTTTTCCAAAAAAAACCTAGTAAAACTACCAAATATACTCAAGGGGTTAAAACTTTTCTGTGCCCCGGGGCTTGATTTCAACAAGTGATAGCGCTGATGACTTTATTTTTATCATTGGATCACTAGAAAAATCTTTTTTTTTTCCCCCCACTCCTGCAAATAAATAGAAAAAATTTAAACCACCCCCTCCCAGAAACAAAAAACGTTCGGGGGAAGGGAAATAAACTTTTGCAACAGGCATCCATAAAAACAACATGACAACAAAACTTTTTCCAAAACTAAAAGTGTGCACCAAAGAAGGTATCAAAAAAACCAGTAAATACCAGTGGGGTTTTTCTTAACAAAAGCCCCTTTAAGAGGGGCCTTTATATCACAAATATAAAATCACTTTTTTAAACAGACATGACATACTTATAAAGGGCCCACAAAATATTCTTCACAATATTTCCTATGCACCAACATCTGCAGCCTGTTACCTAATTACATGTAAAAACAAAAACATGTCAATTACACACAAACAACTTTTTCCTTCAATAAAGAACAATTAACTCCAAAAAATCAGGGAAAATTTACCTCAAGGAAACACAAAAATTTTCCCATAAAGTAAATCTCTTTTAAAATTTAAAAAGTAAAACCAGTCCATTCACAATATGCGGCCCCCTCAAAAATTTCCCAAAATAAAAAATTTCCTACAAGTCATACCTTTCAGTGTAAAGCTGCCAAACTGTTCTTTTTCTACGACCAAAGACAAGAATTTTATTCACCGCCAAGGGTATACACCCCCGGGAAAAATTTTTTTAGGGGTACCTCAATTTTTTTATACCTATACATTAAATTCCTTAAATCCTTGTTGAAGAACCGACGAACCATACAAATAAATGTGCATTACAAATCTACACATTCTCCGGTGGCTCCAAAAATTCTTCAAACCCAAACACAAAAAAAAAACAAATTTACAAAGAAATCCAAACTTGACACATTTGACCCTGAAAACAGGAAAACTGAACCCTCTAAGATAGTAATTTTCCCTAGAACCCGGGCATCAGACTCTACTATAATTTGGCGACATAAAGCTTTCACACTGCATTGTGCACAAAAAACCACTTCTAAAATGTAACGCTGTTTTTCCTTTTAAAAATAAAATGCCGATAAGAGACTTGGGTCCCCTTAGTTTTTATAAGGGGTTCTTATATGCCCATTCTATTTTCCCAAAAACAAAACTGATATAGCAATTTTTCCTATTTATTTAAAACACCTCAATTTCCCACTCACCCGCTTTTCCACTACTAAAAAAACTTTCTTTTTTTTTTCCCCTCCTGTTTTTTTTTTTCAAGAACTAAATATGTTTTCCTGCTGTTTCCTATAAGCTATAACAAATCCAACCTCTTAATGAATTGAATGTATAGCATTTAATTCCCTTGGCCCTTTCAATTTTCACCCTTTGAAAATGCAGCCACATCAGTTTTGGTTTTACATCTTTTATACCTTTTTCCCTTGTTTACTCAGCAATTTTTTTTACCACTTATTGGCCAAAACACAATAGGGGGGCCTGCTTTCCCCCCTGAAAATATCAACAGATAATTAACAACCCCTTTTTCTTTAAAAAAGACAGTTTTTCCCAAAATTTTAACTATATTCCAGATTATTGGGTGGAGGGTTTAAAAATTTGGAAATTTTGCTAAAATTGTTTTTAAGGTAGGGAGGTCACATCAACACTCCCTTAATCAGAAAAACCTTTTTTCCATTTTTTCCCCCCCATATTCCCCATTATCAAATTTTGCTAAAAACTGCTTTTTAAGGTAAGAGGGGCCTATCAACACTCCCCTTTAAACCAGAAAAACCTTTTTTTCCCTGTTTTTTTTTTACCATATTTATTTTTAGAATTTTTGCTAAAATCGCTTTTTAAGGTCAGGAGGTCGCTATCAACACTCCCTTAATCAGAAAAACCTTCTGCCCTAGTTTAACACTTCGGTACAAAAGTTTTGCCAACTCTTTTTTTGTGGGTCCTGTACGGCTTTAAAGAAGGCAACCTCCAAAGCTTTTTTTACTTTTTTAATAGTAACTCCCCAAAGATTACATAAAATCAAGAAGATATGTGATATTTAAAAATTTCTTTTTTTCATAATATAATTAAAAGGCAAGGCATGCATAATTATTTTACAAATCAAAGCACGCATAATATGATACCAAAACTTAATCAATTATATTGGGTCCAAAGCTTCATCTTACCTTATAACTTCCATTGGCCCAACTTTTCAGGACCCGAAGAAAGAGAATAATCCGAACAACACCGTCACGGGTGCCCCCATATACAGGTCCCCAAACTTCACCAGGCAAAATTATCGCACATCTATCAATAACTTCGCTTTGGGAGAAGGGGCCACGAAAGATAGGAGATCTACCTGGGACCACACTGGGGGGTTTGGGGTCCCTCTATAGCCCACAGGTACGCACTTTTTAACTTCGCAGAACTTTTCCCCTTATATCTTACTGAAACAAAAGCCTGCGTAACCAATGTTACGCAAGCGGCAGACCATTTTTCCCCGTATAAAGGCCCCCCCCTTCGAAGGGCATTCTTAAGAGGTTTAAACCCGGCACTGGAAAACAAAACCTACTTGATGCTGACACCTGGTTCCATATTTTTCCCCCCAAACATCGCTGGAAGTAATTGTTTAGACCAGCGCAGACTATGTGGCTTACTCATACAACTCTCCAAAAAAAGAGGCCCTGATAACAACCCTCTGGGTCAATTACTGTTTTTCTCACAAACTTTACCAAGTGCTAGGAAAATTACACTTAAAAATCCATTTTTCTTAAAGAGATATGGCCCCAAAATGGATTGGATGGGCAATAAAACTATTTTGCACTACATGTACCTCCCCTTACATCATGAATTATTGTCTTGGACTGGGGGGGAATGCCCCAAATTTAATTCCATTATGCTTCAAAAAACTTCCCCCCACCCTCAACCTTAAAACCCCACCTATTTAAAACAAAATCCCCCTTTTGGATACTACACATCAAAGAGCACCGGGGTATCAAGTCATGTACCACAAACCCACAGACAGAAGGCCTAACCCCAGAAATGACAGCTTCCACCCAAGCACACAAAACAATCCATTATAACAGCCATATACGAAAATCGATTCGCTCGACAAGACAGACCCGAAAAACACCCCCTGGATCTGAGGACAAAATTTCCCCCAAATTTGGGTTTCGGGCCCAAAAAGTGGGGCAACCCAAACCCAGCAAAGCCCCCGGCCATCAACAAACTTCTGCTCCCCCAAAACAAAGACCCAAAGGAAAAACCCGGATTTCCCCTATTTGAAACCCCTTAAAACCCCAACATTTGGGGGGACCTCCAAATTCCCAAGAAAAATTAAAACCTTTTAACTACCCCAACAACAGATTCAAAGACAAAACCCCGGGGGGGGTTTTCCCCCTCTCCTTTCCTTTCGGCAACCCCCAAACCTGTGGCTTTATTATTTTTCCCGAGCCCCGAAGGCCCCAAAAAAAAAGGCCCCCCCCCCTTTCCTGCAAACAGGTGCAAGCCCCGCAGGAAATCCACACCCCTGTCGGGTGTACCTGTCCACAGTCCCAGCGGGTTTGCACAGAATTAGGGGGAAAATTTTTGCAGGTCAGCAATGGGTGAATCTGTTTTATGTGTGCCCCATGCCCCGACCAACAGGTTTTAATGTGGGGGAAAACAGGACAAGACTCAGCCCCCGGGCTGAACTCAAAAACAGATTCACTATTAAAAACGCATAACTGATCTTCCGGGGCACAAAAATTCTCCAGTAAGGGGCCCTTTTCTTTGAAATCTGAAAATTAGGGTTTTAAGGGGAAACAACTTTAAACGCAGAAAAGAGAGAAAGGAAGGGAAATTTTTAAATTAATGAAAAAATTTTCCAGATCGGGAAAAATTTGGGCAAAATTATTCTTGCCAGCTTTATGTAAAATATGTGTGAACTGGGGAATGGCCAAAAATTTAATTTTGAGGGCTACAGTAAGACACTTTTTTTTCGGGACCCCCTTTCCTCCGCCCAAAATTTTTTCCAGATAGTTGAGGTCTTGACCTCCGTAAATGATTCTCTGCTTATATTGCATTTTGTTTTTTTTAAAAATTTAGAAACCCTTTGAAGGTCCCATGTTTTGTGAAATAAAATGTCTGTAATTTTTAATTTTCTTGTAAAACAACCTTCTGAAGAAGGGAGCTAGCCCTCTCGAAAGCTCACCATAAAATTATACCAGTTACCCTAAAAAAAGGTATCACCTGTTTTCCCTTCTCTTTTCCTACTACTTTCATGGCTAACCCCGGTAAAAAACTTAATACTATTTAGAAATTTTGGAAGAAACACAATGTACCGCAAAAGATTGGAATTGAAAAACCGGCTTAAAAAAACTTGCAAAACCTAAAAACGCAAATTTCTTCTTTTTAAACAAAATGCAAAAGGGAAAGATTTATCCCAAAAGGCTTCATTTCTGCATAAAAAAACCCCGGGCACACCTACAACAGCAGATATGCAGAACAACTATGTATTCGGACATCTGAAAATTTGCGAAACTACAGGGTTTTAAAAATTTTCCCTTTTAAAAACAAAAAAGAAAAACAAGGGGGAATACAGGCCCTAAAGAATAACTGGGAAATAAACCCCAGGGGAAAGTTTGAAGGCCAAACTCCACAATACTAGGGGAAATGGGGGACTGTCTCAAAAAACAAATAGAAAAAGCCCCAGAGACTGAGAAAAAATTTCCCCTTTACTAAAAAAACCCACAAGCACCGGGCCAGCCGGGCCCCCTGTTTTTTTTTGTAAAAACCTTTTCCTCCTTTGACCAAACAAACACGAAAGGCATTTCCCCCTCCAAAGTTCCTCCTTCGGGCCCCCTCAGCCTCACTGACCATGTCAAACGCTGCAATGATTTTGGAGGATTCTTCAAAAAAAATGGGGGACTGGGGGAAATACTTTTTTGGGACAAAAGCCTTTCCCATCCCGCAGCTCTCTGAGAAAATACCCCCAAAAGGAACCCCCCAAAAAAACAACCTGGACCCCACGGCCTGGAATTAAATGCACACGGTTAAATACATTGACTGTTTCAGAAGCAAAGTAAAATCGGAATTTTTGGGGGGAAACTAAAAAAACAGGTCCAAAACCAAACCCCTTTCCCGGAACAAAAGGCTATCACTTCATGAAAAAAAAATTAAACCAAAATTTAATTTTAAAACCCAGCTGAAAAAAGGGGGGCCAATTATTTCCCATGTTTGAAACCTTTGACTATATCCAGGAAGCAAAAAAGGCAGCTGCCCAAACCCCCACCCCAAATTAAACCCAAAACTTGACAGTGACCCCACAGGGACTTTTTTAAAACATTTTAAAGAATATGATAAAAGAATTTCCAACCAGGTCCAGGGCGGGGTAGAGGGGCTCATCCCAAATGGATCCCAGGCTGAGCTGCTTTTTAAAAATGCCCCCCAAGACCCCCAAAGTTGACAACCCTGGGAGGGCCCTTTCATTTCTAGTACCCGGGATTTCTGCCCAGAGAAATTTTCCAGGTTGGGTGGAAAACTCCAAAAACCCCTGGTCAGAAAACCTCCAAGGTCCCCAAATCTAGGACACCACGGATCTTCTTAAAAAAATAAATTTCCCTCGGTCCACGACCTGGAGAAACAAAAACCCCCCAAAAAACTAGTAACACAGCTCTTTACATTTCAAAAACTCAGCCACAACTATTTTAAATTTGGAGGGGGAACCTATATCTAAGCGAAGGGGAACTTCAAGGGGGTCCCAGAGGGTGCCCCAGTATGCAAACCCCCTTTAGGGCTGAACTGGGAAAGGGGCGTATCTATCCACCTGCACCACGAAACCCATGATGTACCCCCCGGGTTTCATCGATTTATATCTTTTCATCTGGACGAGGGGGAGGGGGCCCTAATTCAATTCCATAATGACGTCAAAAAACTTCCACCCCCCCCATAACCTTAAAAAAATTTTAAACCTACAGAGAGCAAAATTTCCCCTTTCTGGAAAACACAATAACAACCCAAAAGCACAGGCTATAATCATTTTACAAAAAAAACCCACAGACAGTTGGCCTACCTCAGAAATGACAGCTTCCACCCCAAGGGACACAAAACAATCCTTAAATAACAAACCAGGCTATAAAGATAAAAAAAACGTATTTGCTTTCCCACAAGACGACCCGGACCAAAAAACCTCCTGGATTTTAGGACAAAAAATTTCCCCCCAAAATTTGGGTTAAAAGGCCAAAAAGGCCCGGAAAAAACAAATTTAGCAAAGCAAACCGGGCCATCAACAAAGACTGCTGCCACCAAACAAAGAAACCCCGAAAAGGAAAAAAAAAAGAGTCCCCCATTTTGTAACCTACAACCCACAGCTGGAGACCCTTTCAAAAAATTCCCAAGGGAATTTTCAAACCTGTACACAAAAAGGGAAAACGACCAAAAGAATTTTTCCCAGCCCCCCCTTCCCCTTTTCCCTTTGGGGCAACCATCAAACCTTAAAAGGGTTTTCCAAGGCTTTTCCCTTAACATTTCTTGGACATGGAGGGCCCCCCGGGTTTCTTTTTGGCTGAGCTGCGTTGTGAGGCCCCTTGTTACAAGTTTCCCTATGGGTTTGCCTTTTTGGGCAGGTTTTTTTCCCCTTTGGAAACCCCCTATATGTATAAACATTGGATAAAAAATTTTTAAATTAAAAATGGTTACCCCTTTTTTTGATTCAACATAATTATTTTTTTTTTGGGGAGGTTTACTTTCTTTTTTGCGGTGAGGGGAGTTAGCGGGGTGCAAAAATTTTTCCCCTTTCATTAGCCAATCTTGTGATTTTTCCGGGTGGGGGGGTTCCCTTACATTTTCAGTTTGGAAAAATTCCTTTTTAAATGCCGACTTGGGGGTGGTAGGGCCCAAAACTTTTGGGGAACCTGCTTTGATTTTGGCGTGGTCCTGTGTCTCCCATACCACTTTTTCGTCGACTATTGAATAACAACCCTTTAAATTTAGTTTTCACTCTTTATTGTCCAAAAACTCAGGGGTTTCCCTTTTTTTGGGAATTTTTTTTTGGAAAGGGTACCCCAAATAAAATAATCTTTTTTCATACTTACAAAAAGGGAAAGATTTGGGGAAACACAACCCCTCCACAAATCGAAGCAACCATTCCGGGAACAAGTTGGAAATCCCCGTGGGCGGGGGCCTCATTGGGGCGAAACTTTAAAAGGGTACAAATTTTTCCCAGATTACAAAAAAGGGCCCTAAGCCCAAAAATGCAAAGCCTATTAAAAACGGGATTCCCCCTTTTTTGGGGTTTTTGAACCGAGCACTATAAAAGGGTTTGGAATGCATTCCACGTGAAGATTATTATTGTAAAATGTAAAAATAAGACAAAAAAAAGAAAATTCCCCCCTTTGTCATTATTACAATTTAACGATTTAACCAATCAAAAAGGGGTTGTACTCAAACAAAATAAACCCATTCTTTTTCAGGCCCCTATAGTGGCTAACATCCTAAAGGATGGATGTCAGGTAGTTGCAAGACGGTCAAAAAACTTAGGTAATGTTATATCACCCAATCTAATTTCTTCAAACACATATACCCCCATATGGTTACGGAATAGGGGATTTTTCAAATGTGGTGGTCATCCATGCAAGACATGTACGATAGTAACTCCCACTAAACAATTTACAAGAGGCACCAATTGTTATCACATAAAACAAAAACATAATTGTAATACGACTTTTGTTATATATATTGTCCAATGTGAAATTTGTGACCTCATGTATGTGGGTTGCACGTTCCGAAAATTTAGGGTGAGACTCCTAGAACATGTTAATGGTATAAAAAATCCTATAGGTAGAACACTATCTGGGGCTTCACGTCATTTTGTTGAGACACATGGATCCAGTATGCAGGGCTTTAAGGCATTTGCAATAGAAAGGGTTTTTCTGGGTAAACGTGGAGGTAATTTAGAGAGAAAACTTAAAGATCGTGAAGCCTACTGGATCTATACCCTTAATACTATGTTTCCCTTAGGTCTAAATTTACGCAACGAGGTCCTACTCCACTATTAATATGCGGAAACGCGATGTTTTGTATATAGTATTTGGTTATTAGGAGCCTATGTATATCATCATAATAATTTTTTCATCCTGTTGTTCTACATATATGTAGAACGGCATATCCTGTATTTACCTTGCTTCTTTTTTATTTTTTATTTAGGTCAGTATGTTTTATACATGTATGTCCTCTCTTGTTAATTGTACATCTGCGTGTTGGGTTACGACCGCACATCAGTTCCGTCTGCCATGCTGCGAGGGATGTCACCGGGGGGCGTGGCCATGCGTGTCCGTGCTCGGCTGTCATGTCATTCCGCTCCAGGTCGGGGCGGGGTTACTGTCAGGGGCCGGACGTTCGGGCACGTGTGGCCGCGCGTCCCGGATGTGCGTCCTGCGCATGCGTTGGCGGCCGGATGTTGGTCTTCGGTCGTTCTCTTCACACAGGTGAGTTTATCCTGTATGCAGTATATAAGTAAGTTAAATGTGTACTGTATGTGTGCTACGATTAAGGGTTCGGAGGAACTCGAAACGCGTCAGCGTCTGTTCTGGCCATATGGCCTCTTTTTCTGTCTTTGCATGAATTTTATATAATTAAATTCACATAGCTTTTTCATTCATCCGGAGTTGCTGGCAAATCTTTTTCTTTGGTGCTGTAGGACTCTTTGCTCTTATCGGAGTGCAGCCGTGCAATCTGGGATTATTACACTGGACTGGTGAGCTGGCCACTTGTTGTTTTGCTACATAGGGACAAAAGACATATTATTGTCCGGAGTGCCCTGAAGGCCCCAACAGAAAATGGCACCTCACCCTGCCTGCAGAACAGGTGAAAGACCTGCAGGCACATCCACACCGCTGTCAGTGTACCTGTCCCACAGTCCCGCAGGTGCACAGAATTAGGGGGACATTTTCCTGCAGTCTAGCAATGTGGTGTATCTGATTATGTGTGCGCAATGTCCGACCACAGGCCTTTATGTGGGGGAACAGGGCAGAGACTCAGCCAGCGCATAACTCAAAAGATTCACTATTAATAACACAGAACTGAAACTTCCAGTGGCCGCACACTTCTCCAGATGATGACCATTCTATTGAAGATCTGAAAATTTGGTTTTAATGGGACACTTTAAGAAGCAGAGAGAGAGAAAGGAATGGGAATTTAAATTAATGCAAAAATGTCAGACTCTGCAAAATGGGCTAAATATTCATGCCAGCTTTATGTCAAACTATGTGCGAACTGTGATGGCCACAAATTACATCTGATGGTACAGATAAGACACAGAATTACTGACCCCTTTCCCTCACGCCTCACAAGTTTCCAGATAGTTGATGTCTTGACCTGCCGTAAACGACTTCTCTGCTTATATTGCATTTTGTTATTTTTTAAGAATTCTAGGACCCTTTGAAGGTCCATGTCTTTTGTGTATAAAATGTCTGTGAATTTTCAATTTCGTGTTATACAACCTGTTGAAAAAGGAGCTGTCCTCTCGAAAGCTCCCCTTTTCCAAAATTTACAGCCCTGAAAAATTCCCGTTTCCCCCTTTTCTACTACTTTCTTGGTAACACAGTAAACATTATACTATGATTCATCTTGATGAAAGTCAAATGATCCACTTTACGGGGGAAAGCCGGAGCTTGTCTGTAATGCCCTCCTCCAGCGTTGAAGGTCCGCTAAATTTTGACCTGGCTGGGGGAGGACAACACCTTTAGGGCGGGGCCCGAGCGAGCTGGGGCCCCTTTGTCCTTTTTTGGATCCCCAGAAGTCTTTTAGCCCGGGAACCCATAAAAAAACATGGGGTTGTTGAGACGAGTTGTCGTGCCTGATCTTAACTGGGTTCTGTGTGTTGGATGTGTCCCCTGCTTGCATGCGTTGGTGAGGTGGTAAAAAAAGATTGCCAGGGGTCAATTAGGCTTCTGCCACCTTCCTGCGCTGCCGCTCCCCCTACTTGGCACTCTACTGCTGTCATCGTGATGTTTTCCACCGGGAAATTTTTGGGGAATGTGAAGCGCGCAACAGGGTCCCAGTTGATCAATCAGCAAGGTCTCCATTTCCCCAAATTTTTTCTCTCTATTTGGGTGGGGGAAGGAAAGGTGATTTTTTGTTTTGTACCGGGACCCAGGAGGGGGCCCCAGTAACTGTTTTTTCCTTTTGGGGGCCTTTAATTGAGGATCATTTTGGGGGAAAGGGAAAGACCCCAACACTCAGTGGGATGGACCCTTGATTTCCCAACCCGGGTCGGGGGGCACTAGCAAACTATCTTCCTCTTCCTCCTCCGCCTCAAAACAGCAAAAATTTTCCAAGGCAGGGAGTCGGTAACGTCGGTGTTGGAAACCTCCCCCTCCCCCCCTCCCCTTCCCCGGCAAGTGCAAAACCCGCCCTGACTTGCCTCAGATGATGCACCCGAGAGCTGATGCGCCGCCTTGCTCTAGCCTGGACCCCGAACCAGCCATGAAGACCCATAAAATTGAGAAACTGTGGGCCCTTTTGGATTCGACGGAGGAAAAGGGTCCGGTTTTGCACTGTGTCCTCTCCTCCTCCGTCGCGGTGGGATGTGTTTTAGAGTTCCAACATCGTTTCCCGAACTAAGACACCACAGCTCATGCTGACAAGGGGGTTGTCCGCACTGACCATTTTGGTGGCTTCTTCAAAAATGGAAGGAGGGCAGAGCCTTCCTGCCCCACTCTCGGGGCTCAACACCCCGGGTCCGCCCGTGCTTGGGCAGGCCCATGTGTCACTTCGTACTGCTATGGCATTGCGCTGCTCCCACAATCGCTGGAGCATTGGAGGGGTGAATTCCAGCTTTGTTGCCACGTCAAACAATGAGACGGTTGACGGGAGAGGCCGAGCTGCCCACTGCAACGCAGCCAGGCGGGACGAAGCAGGGTGGCGAAGGCGGAAGGGTGCGAACTCAGACCTTGAGCCTTCCTCAGCAGGCAGTCCAGACCGGGGGTAGCTCTTTAGAAATTTCTGGACGACAAGGTTCATGACATGTGCCAGGAAAGGGATGTGCTCCAGCCTACCGATATTAAGGGCGGCCAGCAGATTTCCCCTTTAAATCGCACACCACCTTGCCTGGCACAAAGGTTCTTGTCAACCAGCCAGCGCTCGGTCTCGTTGTGTAGAGCCGTCCACAGCTCCTGACCTGTGTGTGGACGGTCTCCAAGACAGATTAATTTTCAACAGGCCTGGTTTCTCTGGGCACTGTGCCACCAGAGGCCCTTGGGGGAAGGGCCCTGCCCCATCCCTGCGGTTTTTGAAGAGCGTGCGCCGAGCCTGAGAGCCACCGTCACCCCAGGGGACCATCCTCCCAGCTCACCGTGTGAGCTGTCACAGAGATATAGCGGCCTTGGCCGTGCTTACTAGTCCATGTGTCGTGGTCAGATGGACTTTTCCGGACACAGATGCAGACAACGCGCTTGAAATTTTAGATGACAGGTGGCTTGCCAGGGAGGGAGGCTTTTTGGCAAAGAAATGCATGCTCGGCATCTGGTATTGGGGCAGGCAAGGGCCATGACGTGGCAGAACCCACCTGTGTCCCCCAGACGGAAAGGCAAAAATTTCCAAGGCCAAAAGCTGGCAATGCCGACATTCAGGCTTTTGGCTTTTGGGGTTTTTTGGGTTAAAGTGTTTCTTCTGCTCCAACCTGGAAGACAGAAGGCTGGCTGCTAGACTGGCCGCTGTACGGCGTGCAGGTCATCAAACTGGCGGGAGGAGAAGGGGTAGGATGGGTCTCTGGTGGTGCTGGTGGTACTCGGGCGATGGTGGAGGCTGAAGCGAAGGATGATCCCTGATCAATGACTCTGAGGAAGACAGGGCAGCTGAGGACGCTTGGTGGCTGGGTTGGCGGAGAAGTAGGAGGTGGAGGATGTGACAGGGTTGGAAGCCCGGGGTCGGGCTGGCCTTTTTTTGGCCAAGTGTTGCCTCCATTTCAAAATCATGCATTCGCTGCATGTGACTAGACATGTTGGTGGTGGTTAAACACCTAAGATTCTTGCCTTACTTATGCGTTTACGGCAAAAGGCGGCATAGACATCGCTGGTTGAATCAGAGGCTTGCTCAAAGAAGGCCAGGCTGGGGAGGCCCCTGGACCTTTTTGAGGCGATAAGCAAGGGCATTTCCGCTGACGTGGCTGGGGGGAATTATCGCGGATTGTGGGGCCCGCCCTCTCCCTTTTTGGGGGGGGGACCATATTGACACTCCCCCCATCATCTTCTCCTCACCCAGTGATGAAGCGCTCGCAAGAAAAATTCTCGGGAAAAGACCAGATGAATCCGCAATGTCGTCATCATCTAAACCATAACACAGGTGCTTGGTCGTCCTGACTTTCTGCATCCAGAACTGCAGACTAAAAACAAGAGGCACTGCAGGGCTTGCCCGGACCCCCCCGGGATTTTTGCCGATTGACTGACTTCCTTTTCCTCCCCCCTGAGGGGAAATCAGTATCTGGGGCGTCGACAACAAAAATCATCCCTTTGGCTCTTGATCTTTTAACATGCCCCCCCTGCCCCCCAACCGCCCATTTTCATCAAAGGGGGTCTTCAAAAAAATGGTTATCCACAGTGGTGGGAACACAGTTACATTTGGGCTGCCTTCGCTTCATGTTGGACGGATGCTGAATGCTGATGACGACTTTTGGGCTTTTACTGGGGGGAAACGAGGGTAAACTCGGATGAGGTTGCATTAACCCTGAAAAAACAATGGGCGCACTGTTGTTACTGAGATTCACAGGGCCCGCCCCCCGGATGACAGGGCCTGGGCCCCTGAAAACCCCGCCCAAAACGGGCTTGCGTGTTGTCGCCAGCACGGAAAGGGAGCCCTTCTCTCAAAACCCTCCTCCATGTCCTACCCCCCTCTTTGTGTTTAAACCACCTGCTTTCCTCCATGTTCAGAAAGATAAAATTTGAAGTTTTTGGAACGTCTCTTTTTAAAAAGCGCAAACCAGCTTTTCCAAATCCCTCAAATAAAAAAAAAAATTGCTGTTTTAAATTTAAGTGCAAGGGCCTCTATCAAAAAAAGCGGACGGGCAAAATAAAAAAAAACCGTTCTGAAATTTTTAAAGGGATAATAAAAGGTTTTTTTTGGCACCATCAATACCCTGGGGTGACTAAAAATTGCTGGTTAAAATTTTAACCCCAAAGGGGGCTTATAAACAAAGCTGGCCTCGCCAAAGTAAAAAAAACACGTATCTGAAATGTATAGGATAAAAAAAAGGTTTTTTTGGGCCCTTAAAATACACTGTGGGATAAAAATTGCTGGTTTAAAATTTTTAACTGCAAGGACCTTTCAACAAATTTGACTGACGAAAATGAAAAAAAAACCCTATCTAAATGTAACGAAATAAAATTGGAGTTTTGCACCTAACAAATAGACCGCCAGTTATTTAAAAAAGATCTGTATCCAAATTAATTTTCAGGCTGCCCAACATCCAATAATTTTCAAAAAAACTGTTAAAAATAAAGCTATTGCAGTGCAATTGTTACAAAAGTCTAGGTGCACAATATCCATTTCTTTAAAGAGTTTTTCTGGTTCACCCCCGGGCCCCTCCCCCTCTCCCCCAGTGATTTTTACAGGGGGAGATGCCCCTTTTAAAAATTCTCGCCTAACCCCTAAAATCTGCAATTCTGAAATCTACCTAAAGTTCAAAGGTTTACGCTAAAAGTATAGCTGTCTCTGTGAACAAAAGAATAATTTCCTGAGCTGTTTCCCCACAGGGCAAGGTGCCGTCCACTCTATGAGTACTGACACCCCACTGATCAAACGGGAAGGGCTTTTCCCATTAAAAAACCGGGGGTTAGGGATTTTCCAGCCAATCGAAAAACCCTACCATCCCAGTCTTTGACGCCACACACAGTCAACCTCCCCTTTATCCTAAGGATTTGTGGCCGCCAAAATAAAGGGAAAGCGCCGAAAAAGGCGCGTATTAAAAGTTTTTGCACAGATTTAAACCTAAATTATCGCGTGACAAAAAAAAACCCATCAATAAAAAAACCCGGCCCTTTCAACTTTGTCGAAAATAATCTCCACATACTCCGGGCTTTCCCAGTAGACAATAAAAAATAGTACAACCAGCTCACCGATAGCAAAACGAACCCCAGCCGGCCCACAGGGCTCATGTGAAATAAATGGAAAAAAGGAAAAGAATGCCCAGCGAAATTCAAAAAAGTAAATCCCAATTTATTCGGAGGAAGTAAAATAAACAGGAAAAACAGATACATTAAGCGTTTCAGGCCTTGGGGCATATGGGCCCCTTGTCGTAGCGAAAGTAACATGACAAAACACCCATTTATATAATCACATTGTTAATAAACAGGTTTTACAAATAAAAGGGTTGAAAACCGAAAATGGGACAAAAGACACATTAAAGGAAAAAGCAGCAGGAATAACAAAAAAATATATTAATATATATTAATTATATTTTTAAATTTTAAATATTATATTAATTTTTATATAAAATCGGTTTAATAATGCAATTTTTAAAAATCCTGCCTGCTATTCAAACCAATGGACTCTCGTTTTTAAAGGTAAAAAATCCAAAAAAGGGTTCAGGTTCAAGAGCCCGCCCGCGATCACCCCCCTTTCCCGATACATTAACCCTTTTAAACCCTTTTGCCACAAGGGGTCGTATTCCTCCTGATGACATACCCGTGTTGGGGGCACAGGGCCGGATGAAACCCCTGCATAAAGCGGCTTTTTGCATCGGTAAATGTCTTTTATGCAGTCCCTTATTTGCAGGTTTTTTACAGACGCAGGCCCCCTTTTAACCGTGAATCCCTTTTGGGTTTTTTCCTTAAAAAAAACGAGAGTACCATCTGGTTTGAATGAGGGAGGATTTTAAATTGCATTATTAACCTAGCATTAATTTATATATATTTTATGATTATTCCTCTGCTTTTCCTTTTGGTCTTTTGTCCCCTTCGGTTTTCACGCCTTTTCCCGTAGACCCCAAATTTCAACCCCCTGCCGGGCCTCGGGAGTTCTCAGAGGTGAAAACGTTCCACCAAGCCCACCCGACTATCGGGCCGATGAGGGTCACCTTGGCCACCCCGGTTGGGTAGGTCCTGGGCAGCGAATGTATAAAAGATCCATTCTACTCGTTTTTACAATCTCGCTGGGGTTTAAAACTCCCGGCTGCAGACATTTCTGCACCAGGTGTAACAAAAACAAACATCTGGGACCCCGGTGGGCTTGTTGTTCAAAGGTCCAATGGTGGACCCTCTAGGGCCCCCACCGCTAAGGTAACCCCAAGTCGTGCCAGGATTTCGCTTTCAACTTTGGATTTTTCGAAATTTTCCCAGGGCAAGGTCACAATAAAAAACCCTTTTGGGGGTTCTCGATTAGAAAAAAGCTAAGCATTGCCCATTACTTGGTGTAGCTTTCTGGTTTGCCAACCGCCTTTAAACCCCGGTTTAGGTAAGTTCAACGTCCCCCCCCATGTCGTTTTTGAAAAGCTTCCCCCATGCTCCTTCGGCATTGTCGCTAGTCACTGGAGGCGTGTTTTTTTTTCCCGGGGCCCGGATAACCGGGGGCACCTGTTCAATCACAACCGGTTGGTTCCTGCTGAGCCTGCATGGCTTCTGCATGGGTTGCTGTTGCTGTGTGATGGTTGCTGCGCACTTGCACGCCTCTCTGGGGTCTGCTGCTGAGCTTCCAAGCTTCCTTATGAATCTGATCGCTTGGCGCTTTTCTTGCACCCAGGGGGCTTAATGATTCCTCCATGGAGGCTGCTGTAGTGGGAGATTTCCGTCGCGGCCTTTAAACCAGGACTCATCTGCCCCAAAAAATTCACCCCGCAGCACCACGGGGCTCTTCAGGCAAAAACTGGGTTTTTTTTAGTAGCAAACTTTAGGCTTCCGGCTTTAAAAAGGGAAAACCCGTCACATAGGTTGTGTCCCCCTTGCTGAGGGCACACAAGTAGTGTCAGACCCGCTGTTTCCCCACTGTGCCCCTTATTCTGTAAATGCAGCAGTTTTTTGAGCATTTACCCCTTAAATTCTTTCTGAGTAGGGTTAGCCCTGCCCACCAATGGCTAGCTCCCCCCACTGACAGTTATTCACATGTTTCTCCCCATTCAAAATAATAGGTTTGTCGTTGGGTGGGCGGGGCTAACCTCAGATGGGCGGGGGTTTTAAAAAAAAGACACTCAAAAGGGCCTTCGAATGACCCCCTTCTGGCTGAAAACTGCAGATTTGAGCATTAAATCATGAAAAAATACAGCATCTTACAGAATAAGGGACACAGCAGGAAACAGCAGGGGCTGACACTGCCTTTGGGGTTTTCCTTGCCCCGGGGGGGCAAAAATATGTGACGGTTTTTTCTTTAAATGTCCAGCTTTACGTTTTAGCACTGTTTTTTTGCAGCACAACCCAAACCCGAAATTCCCCTTGCATCCTCCACCAATTTTGGGGGGGATCACTCTGGGTGGGTAATCAGGGGCCAGTCTTTTAATTTTGTTTAAAGATCCGGCCCGTTTAATTTTTAGCCTTATAAACACCAAATAAATTTGGGGGGGACTTCAGCCAAAACGAAGGAAAACAAAAAGTCTTTCACAGTCTGTGGGGGACACTTACGTCCCGTGCCAGAAAGTCCGGCTTTCCGTCTCCCGTGAACTGGCTTGTAGTCGTTCCTGGGAACTCGCGCACACCACGCCCCCCTTCTCCAGCTTTACAGACAAAAAAACTTCTCTCTACCCACCTGAATCCCGGCTTACATACGCAAAAAAAAAACTCTGGCCTGGACCGAAGATGTTTTAGCCCTCACCCACCCAATTTATGACTGCTCCTGTGAAAACCAGCCCAACTATTGGTGCAAGTATACTTACAAAAAAACGTTTTATCTGCAACCACCGCTGCTGAAAAAAAGAAATTACAGGGGTTTTTCCCTCCCAAAAGCCAGGGTCCTTGGTAACAATCTCTGGTCCACCAAACCCCCTGTCCTTTTTCAATATAATAAAATTATATAATATAAATTTTAAAATATATATATATAATATATATATATTTTTTCAGAGGGAAAAAAATGATGTCACCAACAAACTCAGCGGAGAATGGCAGCCACAAATTTATCTGCACATGACTGCCACACTGGGACCCTGGCGTTAGGCACTAATTTTTGTATTAGTTGGGCAAATTTGTTAGTTTTATTGATAAAGGTAGCGAGATCTACTACAACTAACAGCCTTGGAAGCAGAAGTGCACTGGGCTCTTCAACCCAAAAAATTTTGGTTTTTTGGGGTCAAAAAACCTGAAGGTTACTGTAAAATTTAAAACCAGAGATCATTTACATGCATGGCTCTTTGAAAGGGGTAAAACAGAGGGTGTGATTTACTATGCAGTCCCCCTTTTGGGGTTTCACATTTTAGTAGGGACAGCCCCCATCCATTTGAGTCCCTTGATAAAGTTGATCAAGACATCTTATCAAAATTAATTCAAGGAGAGCTACTGGCAAGACAAGGCACTTCAGAAAAAACTACCTACACATATAAAAACTCTATTCAAAAAAACCGATAAAGGGGGCATATGCAAAGACAATTTCCTAAAACAAACTCTCAAAAACTGATTTTTCCTTCTCCTAGGACTGAAAAAACAATAAAAACTATTAAAAAATAAAAAACCCAATCCATCTGAGAAAAGGTTTTGCTTTAGGGGCGAAAAAAAAAGGACAAAAGAACAAAATAAAGGGATATTAGAAATCATGAACACACAAAAAAATGACAAAATTAGTCAGAACATCCAAATACAAATGAATCAGAAACATTGGGGTAAAAGCATATGAAAAGCAAACTCTCTTACACTGCAAAATACAGCCACATTGAGCCAGGGCCGGGACAAGGCATTTTGGTGCCTAGGGAGAAACACCCAAATGGCGCCCCCCCCCCCCACCAGTCCAAAAAAAAAACCCCCCCCCCCCCACACACTGATTCCTCCACCCCCCCCTGGCGGCGGGTCCTTTCACAATTTTCTGCACATTCCACATAGCTCCGTCCACCCTCAGCAGACATGCACAATAAAAAATCAGCCCTGACAAATTTGCATTTTCAAAACGCTCCCCCCCCGTTACAGTGCAATCCCCCTAAAAAACAGTAAACCAAAAAATCCAACCATACATGGAGCAAAACAAACCGGGATGAAGATTGTTACTAAAAAACCCCAAAAAAACCAAGACCCAAAACTTTTCTACCAAGGCTAAATTTTTCTGCCAGACCCTGCCCCCGAACCGCCCCCCACATGGATACCAGCTTACAGGGGCTCGAAGACATAAACCCCCCCCCATACAGTGACCAAATAGGGGTGATACAGTTTGTATGTAGAAATATAAGTGTTTACACTGCAGTTCTTTTTGGACCCCGGAGACGTCTTTTCTATCAGTGTCGTTCATTTCCCCCCTTTTTTCTCCATCCGGTTCACACCTTAGCCAATTGCTCCCCCCAGACTCTCCCGAGGTTTTGGACAAAAAATATTTTAATTTCCTCACATTTCCATAACCCCTTTAATTATAGGTATAAAAGTCCCCTTAGTAACAGATATAGTTTTAGCCCTCTGTCAGGCAGGTATTAGATTTTCCCCCCTTAGACAGGTAGGTATAAAATTAGGGGCACTCGGCAGGTATAAGCTGGGGGCCAGGCAAATAAATATGGGGGTTCAGGCAGGCTTATGGGGGTCGGGCGGGCTTGGGGGCCCACACAGGCGTAGGGGGCCCACGGGCAGGCTTAGGGGCCACAGGCGGCTATGGGGCCCAGGAGGCGTTGGGGCCACAGGCAGGCGTTGGGACCTCACAGGCGTATGGGGTTTGGGCAGGCGTTGGGGGCTTGGCGGCGTATGGGGGCCACAGGCGGGGCGTATGGGGGCACCAGGCGGGTGTAGGGGACCAGGCAGGCATAGGGGGGCCACGGCAGCATATGGGGGCCACAGGCAGCCGTACAGGGCTCAGGCAGGCGTAGGGACCCAGGCAGGCATGAACCTCAGCACGTAGGGGGGTTAGGCAGGCTTGGGGGCCACAGCAAGCGTAGGGGGGCTGGGCGGGCGTATGGGGGCCACAGGAGAAATGGGGGGGCCCAGGCGGGCATTTAAAAAACAAAACATTAATACTTACCCAATTTCCCCCGGGCGCGCGCTCCTCTTCTTCCTCTTGCCGCGCGTCCTCTGGCAGCTCCTGGGGGCGCCCCCCCTGTGACGTCTGTGCGCCGAGGAGAGGCGCGCGCATGAACACGTCTGGCGCCCCGGCTGGGCGCACGGGGCCGCGGGGGTCCTCCGCTGTGAGGACCCCGGCCCCGCTGTGTCGGCCCTGCCCTCCCCGGGAGACCACCCCCCCCCCCCCCCCCCGGGGGACGGGCCGACACTGTCTGCGGGGCAGGGAGCGTTTTCCCCTCTGCCCCCGCAGAACTACAGAGCCCCCGCCGGCCTTCGGGCCCACGGCGCGGCCTGGCCCCCGGGCGAGGGGGGGGTCCCCGACGGCGCCCCTTGGGATAGGCTATTGGGCGCCAGGGGGTCGCCCCCCTTGGCCTCCCCCGGCCCCGGCCCTGCATTGACAGCCAAATTGCACATGTATGATCGGATTTCCCCGTTTTCTGGCGAAAAACGCGTCTCACCAACCCAATCCCCTTCCCCCGGGGAAATGCGATGTTAGGCGTAACCTTGCCATTTTCGGCGCGCCTAACATGAAGGGGAAAGAAAAGGGGCGAGCCGGGGGCGTTCGGGGAAGCGGGACGGGGGCAAATTCGAAAACTCTGAGGCATGCTGAATCCCGGTCAGCAAAGTGGGGCGATTCAGCTCGACAGGCAGACCTAGTTGTTGTGGTCTATTGGGCGGAGACGTCGAAGTGGAGCGCGGTATTCTTGTAATGCGCTCGGTTTTTACACTTACAGCGTACACTACTACAATAAAAGAATTGTCAAGAAGAATAAATAATTAAGCAAAAACCTGCTTGGGGGCCCACAGGTCTCAAAGCCTTTTGTTGTATATATGAATTGATTTAACTTCTAAAAAAGCCCCAAAATCACAAAAAGGGTTTTTGATGGAAAATGTGTAAGAAAAAAATCTGTTTTCAAAACCCTGTGCAACATCTGCATTTGGGTTTTGTAATGTAAAAATTAGTAATTTTCAACAAAATTTGCAATACATTTTTAGGGGATATTATTTTCTTTTAGAAAATACTTTTGTCATTAATGTTATTGCAAAAAATGTATTAATAATTTATTTAAATTTTTCCAGCATTGGGTATTGGTTTTTTAAAAATTTATCTCTTGGACAAAGCTTTTATTCTTTATCTTCAGTTGTGAATCATTTCCGATTTGAAAAACCATTCTGGAATACATTGCAAAAACGTGCCCCAAAATGGCAGCTGACCCTTGTTTTGGTAGATTTGAATATCTAGTATTACTGTAGAATATCTATCAGGTACCGTTTTGCATTATAGTGCTGAGTGTTGTCAAGCGTCGTTTTTGGCCCTGCCGGAAGGGGCCGGGGGTACGCGGTACGTTTTTTTTTTTCGCGCCTCCTTTTTATTGAGATGTCCCGCAAATTTTCACGGTTTATCTTTGGAGAAAGGGATCATCGGGCGCCGCCGGGAGTTTGTTTTTGCCCTTTACTAAGCGCAGCGCAGGGGCCAGTGGGAGCGTATATCTGTCTTGGGTGCGCTTGCACTGATGTCCTGACGTGCTTGTGCTTGTTGTACAAATGTGCAGTTCATCTTCGAGGACGCCGGGATCTTCGGCGTCGGTCAGCATTAGTGTTGAGCGATTATTATCGACAAAGTTGAAAACGGCACCCGTTTTTAGGGTTTTTTTT
>JAODAL010051178.1:0-26861 GCA_025379985.1 Phyllomedusa bahiana
TTTTGATATAAAAACTGTATTTTTTGCCCCTTCAATTTCCCCTGGGGGAAAATTAAAATTGTGTTTTAAAGATTTACGTAGAGCTGGTCAATGAACATACGGGTGCGCAAAGTCAAAAAACAGTATCTGTTTGTTTTCGTATAATAAACTGTTTTTTTGCACCTTTCAATTCCCTTGGTAATATAAAATTGCTGTTTTAAATTTACGTAGATCTGCTCAATGAACATACGGGGTGCGCAAAAGTCAAAAAAAACGTAACTGTTATGTTTGATATAAAAAGGGTTTTTTGCACCTTTCAATTCCCCTGTGGTGAAATAAATTGTTGTTTTAAGATTTAAAGCTGCGTCAATGAACTACTGGGTGGAAAAAATCAAAAACACGATTGTTATTTTAACGTATAATACACGTTTTTTTTGGCACCTTTCAATTCCCCTGGGTGATATAAAATTGCTGTTTTAAGATTTCTAGATCTGCGTCAATAACAGTACTGGGGGCGCAAAAGTCAAAAACCGAACTGTTATGTTTTGATATAATAAACGGTTTTTTTGCCCCTTAATTCACCTGTGGTGAATATAAATTTTTTTTAAAGATTTAGTGATGCTGCCAATGAACAGTACGGGGTGCGAAAAGTAAAAAAACACTAACTGTGATTTTTTTCTCGATCACGGTTTTTTTTTGGCAACAAACAACCTGTGCGAGTGCTGACAAAGATTGCTGGATTGTAATTAAGTGCAGGTTAAATATAAACAGTCACAGGGTAAGGGGAAAATTTAACACCTTTGAAATGATCTGTAATAAAAGTGGGGTTTTTTTTTTCAGCTAAAAAAGAGACCGCAGTTCTAAAAATTATGTTTATCCAATAAAGTTCAGGGGCCCCCAAATCCAGGAAAAACTTCAATAGCAAATGTTAAAAATAAAATAAATTCCCCCACAAAATCTACCAAGTCTTTGGGAACTTTTTTCCAATGTTCTTTATAGATAGAGCTTGTCTGTGTTCGCCCTCGGGGGGGCGCCCCCCCCCCCCTCCCCCGTGACTTTTCACCGGGAATGCTGCTTTAAAATTTTCTAGCTAACTACATAAAATCTTCAAAACCTCTAATATAACTAAATTGGAAGGATCACAGCTAATAGCAGAGGTTTCTCTGTGCAGAAATAGACTAATTTCGCTGAGCTGTGTGGCCACAGGCAGAGGCGACGTCCTTTCCCTATGAGACGCTGAGAGACACGAGGCTGAAACAGGAAACGCTGTTCTATGAAAAACGAGGTCATGTGATTTTTCCAGCCAATCGCAACAATACACAAAACAGTCATGACGTCGCACACACATCCACCCTGCTCTTTTCCCTATAATCTGATTTGCTGGCCGCCAAAATTACAGGAAGCGCCGAAAAAGGCGCGATCTTAATAGATGATGCTCAGATTTTAACCTTAATTATCGCATGATCGGGCAAAGTCGATCACCATAAAAACCTTGCCGATTTCAACTTTGTCGATAAAAATCGCTCAACACTAATATTTACCCATAATGATTCCACCTGTTCATTACCTGTACCTTCCGGTCTTTATGATCTCTTCTAAATAGACTATAACCCTGTACGTTAACCGCCCAGTCGCAGCTCTCATCCATCCATGTCTCAGTTATCCCCACTATGTCATATTTTTCTTCAGCAATTAATAATTCTAGTTCATTTATTTTTTTTGGTCAGATCCGGCATTGGTTAGCATGCAATTTTGAGATTTTTTGTTTTTATTCCTTTCCCTGATCTTTTTAACTATTGCTACCCCCCCTCCCTCCACTCCACCCCCTGCTTTACTCCTAATTCCCAGCTCTCTGTCTTCACTATCTTGCATGCTATATTTGTAGTAACCCTCCCCCCCAGTCCCTAGTTTAAATATTCCTCCAACTTCCTGGCCATTCTGTTCCCCAATACAGTTGCACCCTCCCTATTTAGTGAGTCTATAGCCAAGACAGAAGTCAGCCCAGTTCCCTAAAAATCCAAATCCCTGTTTCCTACACCAATTTTTTTTTTCCTTTTCTTTTTCAACACATTTTTTTGTATCAGCTCTTAAATTCTCATAGTATGCGCATGGAGGCTCGTTATTTACACTAAATTGTATATGCAAATAAACATGAAGAATAGCTAAGTATAATCTTTCAATCATTTTTTCAGCTATCACTAAAATATGAACAAGAGCATAACATCTGACATTGTCAAAATTTAAAACAGACTTTCCACTGACAGAGTGCCAATACTTCCCACCCCATTCCCGCCGGACCACTCCTACACCACCTAAATGCGGTCCACCGAGAGAGCGGCAGGTTACAAACATACGAAAGCATGACAATTCTGCTATCATTGATTGTAATAAGAACTAAGGTATACTTGTCAGCTAGTGAGAGGGAAGGGAAGAGAACAGCAAATATAGAGGAAAACGAACCAACCTATAAACTAGTTCGGACGAGGCAGTATGACCAACACATCTAGGCGACATCAACTATTTACATAAAAAGCATCATTTTATGTAACACTTCTGAGGGGGAGAAGAGAAAAAAAAGGGCGAAGGCTTCCTACACCAATTTTTGAGCCACTTATTCACCTCTCTAATCTCCCGCTGCCTCTCTGGTGTGGCTCGTGGAACAGGTAATATTTCTGAAAATTGTCTTGAGCTTTTGGCCTAATTCCCTGAAATAATTTTTAAGGACACTCCACCTACCTCTAACTTTGTCATTGGTGCCAATGTGCACCATGACAGCTGGATTCTCACCAGCCCCACCCAGCAATCTGTCAACCCGATCCGTGATATGTCGAACTCTGGCCCCAGGTAAACAATAAACTGTTCGACGATCCCGGTCATTGTGGCAGATTGCCCTGTCTGTGCCCCTAATTATGGAGTCCCAAAATACTAGCACCTGTCTAGACTGCTCTGCACTCCTATTCCTCATCTTACTGGTGCAGACAGGGGTAGTGTCTTGCTGTTTTTTCTGAGCTGATATCCCCCTCATTAGCCAATCTTGCAAATTTGTTGGAGTGTACCAGATCAGGACTAGCCTCCCTGACACACATCCCTCTACCCTTCTTTCTAACTGTTACCCAGCTAGCTGCCTCATGTTTCTGCACTTCCATGCCGCCATCCTCCCAAGCATCTACACCTGCGAGTGCTCAGTGAGCAGCAAACTCACTTCCAAGTTGGCAATGGATCTCAGTTTTGCCACTTGCTCATTTAGATCCAGGATACAGGCTTCTAAATGTGCAGTGTGCACACATGTTGCACAGCAGTATGGACCCTCGAACTGTTGCTCAAGGATGGCATACATTGCACAGGTTGTGCACTGGATGGCATTGTCGATCATGGAACTCATGGGGATGTTACCAAGAAGATATACAAATTCAATTATAATAAGCAGTACCATATTGTCCCCTCTAAACTCCCAAATTCTAAAGTCCCTCAATATTAAGTCCCCACACTTAAAAAGACACACTTGAAAGAAGACACACGTGCTCACTCGTTCACTCGCTCAGATACTTAGCTTTAGACCTTTTTCCCAATGCTATTTGGCTGTGCTGCAACCTCTCTTTCAGGAAGCAAAAGGTATACAGATTCTTTGTATGATTCCCGATCTAAAATGACCACTTTACCCCCCTTATCAGCCATCTTGAGAATTATATTATTATTATCACATAGTTCATTCAAAGCTCATCTTTCATTTCTGGT
Organism: Phyllomedusa bahiana; assembly: GCA_025379985.1. Classification (NCBI taxonomy): domain Eukaryota; kingdom Metazoa; phylum Chordata; class Amphibia; order Anura; family Hylidae; genus Phyllomedusa; species Phyllomedusa bahiana. Next base: position 3,715 of record JAODAL010051178.1, read on the forward strand.
TAAGTTATCCTGGAATTTAGTGTTATTAACCTCTCTTTGTAATTTTCTCAGATCTCTTTCTACTGTTTGTTGAAATATATCCAGGGCAACTGGTAATGCGCCAAACATGTATAAAGGCTATATATATACTGGAAATAAAAGAAACATTATTAGAATAACATGCAAGTGAATAGAAACTATGGTACTAATCTTGCTTGGTGGACCAAAGTTCCCAGCAAGACCTATGGTGTGCTGGCTCTTGCCATATGTAGAGCAGCAAAAATAAATTTCAAATTTAATGTAGTAATAATTTTTTAAAAAATCTGAACACCATCAGTGGGTTATTTAATGTAAAATTAGTTTTAGATTCTGTGAATTTAAATACATTTTGCAGGAGATATTTTTATATTTTTGGGATATTATATATTTTTATATTAATGTTATATGATATTTTTAAATTTAAATAACTTAATTTTATATAATTTGATAATTATCAAACTACTTTTTATTATTGCACTGGTGTAAGTTGAGAAATAAGTGACATTTTTTGCCCTAACAGCAAATCTCAACACTTTTTAATGCGCCAAATATTTTGGGGCGTTTTGGGGGCGTGTCACACCACATTCATAATATTATACATGTATATAAATGAATGTGGTTCAGCAAAACTAGACGAATTACTGCTCGGACAGGCAGACCTATGTCAATGGTCTGCCTGAGCCTGAGGAGTTGAAGTGGAGCTAGATTTGTTTTTTATAGCAAAAAATGTCATATTATATTATATATTTATATTATTTCTTAACTTCCACCAGTGCAATAATAAAAAGTAATTTCTGATAATTATCAAACTATAAAAATTAAATTATTTATTAAAAATTATATCATATAAAATTAATCTAAAAATATATAATATCCCAAAAATATTAAAATATCTCCTATAAAATGTATTTAAAAATAAAAGAATCTAAAACTAATTTTACTTTAAATAACCCACTGATGATGAACAGATTTTTTTCATTTTTACTACATTAAATTTGAAATTTATTTTTGCTGCTCTCACCCTTTATTTTACGGCAAGAGCCAGCACAGGTCTTGCTGGGATCTGTGGTTCACCAAGCAAGATCAGTACCATAGTTTCTATTCACTGACATGTTATTCTAATGACTTTTCTTTTATTTCCAGCTTATCTACAGCCTTTACACATTACTAATGCGCCAAAGTTTCGTTATGCGCCAAACACACAGACGAGGCGCCGTGAACTTTAGAACTTATTTTAAAGCGCACAAAAAACACTTTCATACATCCAAGCGCATCATACACTCAATACAAGATGCAATAATTCACTTCAAAGCGACTTCCTTCATACGTCTCTCAAAGTTCGGCGCTTTACACTCTATGCCCATACAAAGTTTGGTGCATTTGGCGCCGGTCTGATGCACACGTTCAGGGGCCGCAACGGTCGCATCTGCGACCGGACCCCTGTGCCAGGGGGCCTTTCGAAAGGCCCCCCTCGCCACACAGCTGCATGGTCGGGTCACAGACCCAGCCATGCAGCCATCACGGCCGCCTGCACTGTGCGGCGCAAGCAGCAGCCGAGGCTGAACAGCCGGGATCTTCTGATCCTGTCTGTTCAGCTCCCAGGAGGCCGCGCAGCAGGCGCGCGATGTGATGACGTCATCGCGTGCCTGTTCCGGCGACCTGGCTGCCTATATACTGCCCCTGGCTCCCTATATACTGCCCCTGGCTACCTATATACTGCCCCGGCTACCTTTCCTCTGCCCCTGCCTACCTTTACACTGCCCCTGCCTACCTGTACACTGCCCCTGCCTACCTATACACTGCCTCTGGCTACCTATATACTGCCCTGCCTACCTATACACTGCCCCTGGCTGCCTATATACTGCTTCTGGCTACCTATACACTGCCCCTGGCTACCTATATACTGCCCTACCTACCTATACACTGCCTGCCTATAAGTAGCCCTGCCTACCTATACACTGCCCCTGGCTATCTATATACTGCCCCTGCCTGGCTATATACTGCCCTGCCTACCTATACACTGCCCCTGGCTGCCTATATACTGCCCCTGGCTACCTATATACTGCCCTGCTTACCTATACATTGCCTGCCTATAAGTAGCCCTGCCGAGCTATACACTGCCCCTGCCTACCTATACACTGCCCCTGCCTACCTATACACTGCCCCTGCCTACCTATATACTGCCCCTGCCTACCTATACACTGCCCCTGGCTACCTATATACTGACCTGCCTACCTATACACTACCATGCCTGCCTATAAGTAGCCCTGCCTACCTATACACTGCCTCTGCCTACCTATACACTGCCCCTGGCTACCTATATGCTGCCCCTGCCTGGCTATATACTGCCCTGCCTACCTATACACTGCCCCTGGCTGCCTATACACTGCCCCTGGCTACCTATATACTGCCCCTGGCTACCTATATACTGCCCTGCCTACCTATACACCGCCTGCCTATAAGTAGCCCTGCCTACCTATACACTGCCCATGGCTACCTATAAAGTGCCCCCTGGCTAGATACTGCCCTGCCTACCTATACACTGCCTCTGGCTGGCTATATACTGCCCCTGGCTACCTATATACTGCCCTGCCTACCTATACACTGCCCCTGGCTACCTATATACTGCCCCTGGCTACCTATATACTGCCCTTGCTGCCTATATACTGCCCTTCCTACCTATACACTGCCCCTGGCTACCTATATACTGCCCCTGGCTACCTATATACTGCCCTGCCTACCTATACACTGCCCCTGGCTGCCTATATACTGCCCCTGGCTACCTATATACTGCCCTGCCTGCCTATACACTGCCCCTGGCTACCTATATACTGGCCCTGGCTACCTATATACTGCCCTGCCTACCTATATACTGCTCTTGGCTGCCTATATACTGCCCTGCCTGCCTATATACTGCCCATGGCGGCCTATACACTGCCCTGCCTACCTATATACTGCCCCGGGCTGCCTATATACTGCCCTGCCTGCCTATACACTGCCCTGCCTACCTATATACTGCCACTGGCTGCCTTTTCTCTGCCCTGCCTGCCTATACAATGCCCCGTCTACCTATATACTGCCCCTGGCTGCTTATATACTTCCCTGCCTACCTATATACTGCCCTGCCTACCTATATACTGCCCCTGGCTGCCTATACACTTCCCCGCCTGCCTATACAATGCCCTGTCTACCTATATACTGCCCCTGGCTGCCTATATACTGCCCTGCCTACCTATATACTGCCCCTGCCACCTATATACTGCCCCTGACTGCCTATACACTGCCCTGCCTGTCTATACACTGCCCTGCCTGCCTATATACTGCCCCTGACTGCCTATACACTGCTCTGCCTGTCTATACACTGCCCTGCCTACCTACATACTGCCCCTGGCTGCCTATACACTGCCCCTGCCTGTCTATACACTGCCCTGCCTGTCTATATACTGCCCTGCCTGCCTATATACTGCCCTGCCTACCTATATACTGCCCCTGGCTGCCTATACACTGCTCTGCCTGGCTGTCTGCTGCCCTGCCTGCCTATCTACTGCGCCTGCCTGCCTGTAGACAGGCCCTGGCCGCCTATAAGTGGCCCTGCCTGCCTACATACTGGCCCCCTGCTGCCTATTAGTGGCGCTGCCGACCTACATACTGGCCCTGCCTACCTACATACTGGCCCTGCCTGCCTATATACTGGCCCTGCTTATATACGGGCCCTGCCTACCTAATGGGGGTCTACCTATTTACATGCCACTTATCTGACATTTTTAATTTCTCATTTTTAGGGTCTAACATACGCTGTTTGGGGAATTGATAGGAAAGTGCTGGAAAAGAGAGGAGTCCCAAAATGTATTTGTGGTAAATTCTACAGGGACGAGTAGTGACCGGGAGAAGAAGACATTGCATTCCGTAAACCCGGGCAGAGAAAAAATGGAAAAGGGGGCAACTCATCAGGGAAGAAAGTCATGGAGGTTTGGGCCAGATGCAAAGAAAAGGAGAAGAAGACAACTCCCTCAGAGATGACGTCTCCTGTGAGTTTTCCTGCTGTAGGGGTCCCTTTTACTTCTGTGTTGAGTCAGTGCTGTATTCATGTGATGGTGACCTGACTACTGGCGATGTGATTGGTGGGGTTTGTAGGCTTGCTGGGGGCTTATGTAGTGTCAGTGTGGGCTTGTCCCTGATTGTAAAGCAAGTGCACACCTGACTCTGTGATTAGGGTTTCTCTGCACCACTTTTTCTTTCTTGCTTGTGTTTAGGGGGTTCTCACACGGAGCGGTTTTGGTGCATTTTTTTATGTGTTTTTTGTGCAGAAATGTACAGCATTAACTGTTCTGCCTTTCTGCACAAAACCGCACCAAAAATACATGAAATACGCACCAAAAATGCTCCATGAGAAAGCACTTTTATATTGTAGTTTATTTTAGAAAGTGTCGATGTGCGAGAACAAGGGAACTTTTTTAAGCAGATAGTGTATGTAGGCTGCTGGGGGCTTAGTGCCAGGGCTGATTTTTATTCCCAGTCCGGCCCTGGCTGTCTGTGTAAGAAGCCAGCGATCAGGGCAGACTGCAGGGGCGTCGCTAGGCAGATTCAATCGGGGCACGAGCCCCGAATGAATCTGCCTGTGCCCCGAATGTCTGCGGCTCCAGGCCGCTACAGTGGGCCTGGAGCACTCCTTAGTGCGGGTGGCGCCCGCCGATCTGTGACTGCGCGGCCATTTCACAGCGGCCGCGCAGTCAGTCGGGGAGGAGGCAGGACGGATCGGTACCGTCCTGTCTTCCCCCCTGTATGTACGGCACTTGGTAAGCGCTGTACATACACCTCAGCGTCGCAGAGGGCGTGGTGCATCGCTTTCATCACCCCCCTGTGACGCTGGGATCCTCTAAGTCGGCAGCTCTGCCGGCCAAGGAGGTCCCGGGCCCAGCGAGACGGTCAGGACCAGGACGTGCTGACTGTGCCTCATTAGGTAAGTAGGTTTATTTATTTATTAGGAATAGGGGGGCATATCACTGGCTACAGGGGGCATATCACTGGCTACAGAGGGGCATCACTGGCTACAGGGGGGCATATTACTGGCTACAGGGGGGCATATCACTGGCTACAGGGGGGGCATATCACTGGCTACAGAGGGGCATATCACTGGCTACACGGGGGCATATCATTGGCTACAAGGGGGGCATATCACTGGCTACAGGGGAGGCATATCACTGGCTACAGGGGAGGTATATCACTGGCTACAGGAGGGCATATCACTGGCTACACGGGGGGCATATCACTGGCTACAGGGGGGCATATCACTGGCTACAGGGGGGCATATCACTGGCTACAGGGGGGGCATATCACTGGCTACAGGGGGGGCATATCACTGGCTACAGGGGGCATATCACTGGCTACAGAGGGGCATATCACTGGCTTCAGGGGGGCATATCACTGTCTACAGAGGGCATCTTATGTGGCTATGGGGGCATATTATGTGGCTATGGGGGCATATTACGTGGCTAAGGGGGCATATTACCAGCTAAAAGGGGCATATTACCGGCTAAAGGGGGCATATTACTTGCTAAGGGGGCATATTACCTGGCTAAGGGGGCATATTACTGGCTAAGGGGGCAGTAACCTGGCTACAGGGGCTAATAAACTGACTACTAGGAGCATATTACTGGGTAAAAGGAGCATAATTACTGCCTAAAGGGGGCAGTAAACCTAGCTACAGAGCGCAGTAACCTAGCTAGAGGGCTAATAACCTGGCTAGAGGGGGCAACTACTTGGCTAAAGTGGGCTACAACCTGGCTACAGTGGGCTACTACCTGGCTATAAGGGGCAAATATTTACCTACAAGGGGGTAATTACCATTTGGGGCACTATAGATGGGGATTTTGTATAGAGATAGGAAATGGTAGAGAAATGCTGATAAAATGAGGAGTCTAAGATGTTTGCTTTGTAAATTTTTCAGTGAAGAGTTGTGGACAGTAGAAGTCATCATGGCGTCTGGGACAGATGGAGAAGAAGAGAAAGAGAACAACTCTTCAGAGACGTCTTCTGTAAGTCACTAAATGTAACTGCAGTGTAATCACTTATATTTCTCCTGAGCCTACATACAAAGGTTTTTCTCTGTAAAAATACATCCACAGTTCACAATGAGATGCAAAAAATTTTGTGTGAACCCAGCCCTACTCAGAAAAACTTAAGGGCCCAAGCCCCGGATGCTTTTGGGACCCTAGCAACGCCCCTGGCAGACTGTGTGCTACTCTGATTGCTACCTGTGTCAAGTTGACACAGATTATAATGTATTATCTTATATGAATATGCTAATACATTACTGTGTAAACATTTTTTTTAAAACAGTTAAAGTAAAAAACATAAGTGTAGAAAAAAATAAATAATAAAATGAAAATAAATATTTAATAAAAAATAATAGTGCATATATTGCACACACACAAAAAAAAATTAACAAGTTATTAATTGTGAAATATGAACGGTGTAAAAAAATTTAAAAAAAAATCTGCAATAATTTATAAGTGAACTTAAACTATTCCCCCAAAAAGTACAACTTGTCCTAAATAAAACTGCGTCATTGAAAAAATAAAAAAGTTACGACACTTGAAATGCAAGGAGTCAAAAAATAAAAAATGTGCAGGTCATTAAGTACTTTTCAGGCGATCGGCTTAAAGGGGTTGTCTCATTATAAGGATTGCTTTTTATGTTAAAGATCTTGCAAAAACAAGTTACTTTACAATATATGTCTATTAACAGTGTCCTACGTACCCTTAGATATCCCTTCTTGTATGGGCTGCATCAGCTCCTCAGGTCGCTATAACTACAGACCTGTTTGATCTCTCCTGATAAAGTGCCAGCAGTGGTTGCTATAGCTACAGACCTGGCTTCTACTGCAGCCTAGTGGAAGCCAGTAAACATGCCCCTGAATTCAAAGTGAAACCAAGAAAACAGGACTGAGGTGCGATGAATCAATGTAGTGAGACAACCCCTTTAAGAAGGATTAATGTTGGACTTTATGCGATGTGGATGGCTACTTTGCATGATTGATGCTACATAAATTCATGTGTATATTCATTGTTCAATACAGTATGAGTGATAAACGTTTATTGAAGACTGCTGGTCATTGTGTCTGAGGTGATGGTTTTTTCGTGTTTGATATTGGTATTTTGCCAGTCTAACTGGTAGGCCGATGATCGCTTGCGAGGATGATGATGATCTGGCAAAATTCTAGTTATAGTGCTGGGCTGAACCTTGATTCAAAGGCGCAATTCCACTTCATGCATTTTTTGATTCAAGCAGGGTTCCACTGATATATCTTAAAGAAATATCTGCAGAAAAGAAATATCCCATTATAATTAAACAACATTCTGACAAAGTATTAGCTCTACATAACTTTGTCACAGTGACACTTTATTATGTTGTGTAATATTTTTTATGCAACTTATGTGAATATATGTTATTGGAAGCATCGCCTGCTGGAACATAAAAATGGCTTTGCCTAGCAAATAAATGCCACATGATATAGTATTACCTTAAGGGATTCAAACATAGCTACAGTGCTAGAGACGCATTTCTGATGCAACAGGCAATTAATAGAAAGAGATTACCACCTTGGATGAGCTAATTGAACCTACAGACCTTGTTGATCCATGGATGCAGGCTAACCCTGAAGAATGAACCCACAGGAAGCTCATCTCAAGCTCAATAAAACTTTCACCTTAAAGGGGATGTATCGCTTCCTTACTTCGGCTGAGTCACATTTCTCTTAGCTTCCCAGCTCTGTAATCAGGGCATTTCTGTTTGGGGATTCCCCTCCCAGCTGGGTGACATCATCCCCCCTTCACTGCTGGCCTGAGACTCCCCCCCTCCCCTCTGAGTCCACATATCACTGTGTCTCTCCCTATCAGTCTTATTTTATAAGAGCTGTATACATACCACAGGGTGCATTCAATCTAATCTGAGCACTGATCTCTCACAGCTGGAGATGTATTACAGCTTTCTAAGAACGGCACAGATCTGCATGTATGCAGGAGAGTTAGGCACAGGGTCAAAACTGTCATGTTTTCTCATTGTAAAATCTGCTGCAGTCTGTTTCTGCTAGGTGTGGAAACAGAAAATGCTATGGCCCCTAACTCTGAGTCAGAGACACAGCTCCGTGAATTGACCCAGGGGCTGTACAGAATGTAAATGATCTCTCAGCTAGTGAATTGCAAGGAGGAGGGATCTGGAGGGATTAGACCCACACTGGATATCAGTGTAAATAAAAACACAAGATAAGGGACACTGTGGAAACAGGACAGCTTTGCTAATGACATCCAATTGCAAAGTTGCTTGTTTTCACTGTCCCCTTATTCTGAAGACCTTTAAATGAAACGAGAACACCCCTTTAAGGGCTTAGGGCTCAGGACAAAGGGCTTAGGGCTCTGGACAAATACCGGTACGTGTCCGGTTTGTGTGCCGTGCACACGGCCGTGGGGGGGAGGGGGCGGCTTTTCTACGTGAATAGTGGAGAAAAGCCCTCTCCCTTTACATTGAGATGTTCATAAACCGTCCGAAAACCGGACGGAGGAATGAACATCAACAATGTTTTTTTGAAACACCGCCGGGCGGAAAACCCGTGCAGTGGGGTCTGCTGCACGGGTTTTCCATAGAGCCCCATGTAAAAGTTTGCGGCCAGTTTTTCAGATGGTTTGCAAAACCGCAAACCGTCTGAAAAACCAGCCGCAAATCGGTGCAGTGGGGACAAGCCCTTAGGCCAGGCATCCTCAAACTGCGGCCCTCCAGCTGTTGTGAAACCACAACTCCCATCATCCCCACTGTCCACCATTATATACAGGCATGCTGGGAGTTGTAGTTCCCCCTCGGTGGGAGGGCCGCAGTTTGAGGATGCCTGCCTTAGGCCATGTCCCCACGGCACGGGTTTTCGGACGGTTTTTCAGCCGGTTTGCGGTTTTTCAGACCGCCTGAAAAAACGGCCGAAAATGAGCACAATGGTGCTCTATGGAAAACCCGTGCAGCAGTCCCCACTGCACGGTTTTCCGCCCGACGGTTTTGCCGCCGGCGGTCTGGCGGCCAAACATTGAACATGTTCATTCTTCCGTCCGGTTTCCGGACAGAATATGACAATTCAATGGGAGGGGGGAGCGCTGGTCTCCGCTCATCGCAGAGAAAAGCCGTCCGCCCCGTGGCCGTGGGGACGGCCGCAAAACCGGAAAAATAGGTATTTGTCCACTGTCGTGGGGATGCGCCCTTAGGGTTCCACTGAATCCAAACATAATTTATCTCAGGGTTCCCAGATCAGATGAATCAAACCAGCTGTTCAATGTAGTGTTGGGGTGTTTCAGAGAGCATATATCACATATTCTAGACAGGAGTTCTTACATAAAATGAGGTTCAATGTTTTCAGTGATGTGCTATGATTCTTTGGGAGGCTGTAAGGATGCAGCCTAGTGGGCTCTTTGCTAACAACTTGGGAGGAACAATGGGCTAGTATAATACTGGGTCTAATGGGATGTCTACGTACAGAATTGATCTTATAAATATCCTGATCCAAAATGTCAGATTTTAGGGCAGTCCCAGTACATCTGGATAAATGACACTTTGAGAGAATGACAGTGCCAGCAGAGAAGGGGAGTTCAATTTTGTGTAGTAGTTCTGGTGTCTGGTACCATAGCAAAACTTCCTAACCATCCTGGATACAGTGAGACATTCCCAGATCCTAGAGGCTGTACTGGGACGTTTGCTCCGAGAATCCCTAGATTCCTGGGTCAGTGCCGCTTACTAACTGTGTGTGAGACATTAGAAGGTGCAAAACTATGGCAGTACAGGGAGACATTGGCTGTTTTTTGTTATATTTTGGTACCGTAAAAAAATTCAAACCGTTTTCTATTTTTGAAATTTGCACCGTGGCGCTATATTCTGCGACCAAAAACTTTTTTGTATTAATACCTACGGACTTGAGTGAGGGGCTATTTTTTGCGAGCTGAAGTGTACTTTTTCTTGGTACCAGTTTGAAATACAAGCGACTTTTTTTTAATTAAATTTATTCCACTTTTTATGGAACGTGACCAAAAAAACGCAATTTTGGAGCTCGCCATTTTTTCTTCTTTGGTGTTCAGCGTATGGGATAAATTATGTTATATTTTAATAGATCGGATGCGACAATCACAAATATGTGTAACTTTTTTTTATTTTATTTTTTTTATTTGTAAAATGGCAAAAGGGGGGTGAACTTTTAATTTTTTTTACAATTGAATACTTTTTTTTTTAGTTCCCCTTTGGTGCTTCACCACTAGGGGGGTCAATAATTTTTACAGCCTAATGCATTGTAATACAAAGATGTACAAATGGTGTACAAAGATGGCGGTTTTACTTCTTCCTGGCAGGAAGGAGTGAAACAGAAAACATGGCAGTGATGGAAGTCTTCACAAGGCTTCCAGCTGCCATGTTAACCGCTCGGGAGCCCTTGATTTTGCCTCGGGTACCCCGATCGAAGTGAGGAATGGTGCATGGCACCATTTCTCATTGATTTAGATGCCACATCCATCTTTGTCGTGCCGTCTAAAGGGTTAAACATGCGCCCTCCAGCGCAGTTAGAAGCTATCACCCGCCAACTATGTAGCGGGATAGTGTTGCGATCCTGCTGCAAAGCTACTTATCGGCATTAGGACATACTCATACATCCAATATTGATAAGGGGTTAAAAATGGTTTCAAGTTAGACTACACGGTCAAAACCTGTGCCAGATTTATCAACACTATGATCAATGTGGCGCATTGTAAGACTCTCTAATCTAACTTCACACTGTCTAAGTTACATAGGATTTATAAATCTGCCCACAGTGCCCAAATGAAATATCCTGCAGCTTACTGGGCTCTTGAATACAAATATCCTAGTAAAGAATACTTACCTGCTAATGTTCCCACGGTCACTCAGCTGCTTACAGATCAGGTTGGCCCGGAGCCTTCCAAATGGTCTCCAAGGAGCATGATGAACTCAGGAGAGACATTGTACGGTGGTTCACGTGCCTAGCAAAGCTCTTTTGCACCCTGCAGCACTGCTACCAGATTTTGTAGTATCTGCATTGTACACATATGACCACAACTGAATCTAAGGAAAGGGGAGCAGGTCAGGAGAACAGTGTACACAGTGCATCTGAAGCGGTAGCCCCCACTATTTAGGTCCCCTCTCCTTTTGCTACCTATACAGCACAACATTGCATCTACCACAGAGGCATTCTAGTACCTACCTTAGGTGATCCATTTAGTTTCAGCCTCTGCAGCCAAACCAAACCTTTACTTATTGACTAAGCTGGGGCTTCATGGATATTCTCCCATACAAGTAATGCTTCTTTTGGGGACTACCTCTGTAATACAGCATTGATTTAAAAAGTTGCATGCTGGACTGGACTTGCTTCTAGAGAATATCTCTGTATACACAGGGCCTTATGTACGAAAAGTGTCTAGCCATAAGACTGTATTTGTTGCCCATAGCAACCAGAGTTCAGCTTTCCTTCATATGGTGCTCTGGAAAAATTAAAGCCATTTGGTTTCTCTGGGCATCAAAGACAGTTGTCATCCATAAGTGCCTTGCAGAGCCTGTGTGGAAGTGGATCTGACACCTTTGCTTCTCTTCTTCACAGATGGGATTAGTTCTATAACTTCAGTAGATAAAGGAGAGATACAGAAGGGAATATTTTATATTATAGGGAAGCTCTCACCAAATACATGCACCTGAATCTGCAGGTTTCAGAGCAGTAGGAGCTGGGCAGATTCATATAAAGCTTTGTCCAGTGGATGGAGTCAGTCAACGACTGTCAGCCTTTTCTATATGAGCTACATATGGGTCAAGGTGTTTTTGTGCCCTAGGAAAATAAAGCAAGATCCAAATGCCTACCCCTCAGCTGATACACAGTGCCCGCAGCTGCACCCCCCCCAGACAGGATGAATAAGGTGCATTACTAACATATCGGACGAAGCAATGCCCATTATGTTTATTTCTTTGATTTACTTGTAAAATGGGAAAAGCAGGACGTTTTCAGCTGTTAAACAGGTACGTCCAGCAGAGTAAGTCCAAGACTACTTGCTCTCTAGGACGCTGCCACAGTCTACATGAGGTTATTGTGTTTCATGGCATCCACATGGATACCACGCAGTGAGTAAGAACAGCCCCGTCTACCAATTCTCCCAGGTATCAGCCAGAGGGGATATAGCTTATGGGTGAGGGGCGGCTGCTGGGGTAAGCTCTGCACTTTGCACACACTCCTAAGGATACTGCGCAGTCCAGCACTGCTCCATGATGTCTCATTTACTGAACTGAACCTCCACTCTACAGCATGTGTCTCTCCCTTGGGGTTGTGGGACCATCCCACAGATCTCTGTCCAGGCCTGACCATTCATGTTCCACAGAAGCCATTAATAAAGGGATAGGTAATTGAAGAATTTTTCTAAGTACATTGTTTGGGTGATTTTTCTTCAGTCATAAGGTAGGAGACATTTGATGTGCTCTGAGTGGTTTCTATGGTTACCTGGTTCACCCACCATAACCCTGTTATCTGATTAGAGGAGACTTAGAGCAGGGAGCAATGTCACTCCATGGATGGACAGAGCTCCAGAGCACACTAATTACCTCTAAGGGCTTGTTCACACGACGTTTTTGTGATCCGTTTTACGGATCCGTTTTACGGATCCGTAAAACGGATCTGACAATTGTCAGTGTGATTAACATTGCTTTCAATGGCAAAAGCGCATCGCTGTTCACACGTGTGAGTGCCGATGTGCTTTTCGCGATGCGTTTTCGGATCCGTTTTAAGAATTGACATGTCAATTCTTCTTGCGTTTACGCAAGAGAAATCCCCATAGGAAATAATAGAGTGCGCTTTTGGCATCCCGAAAGCGGATGCAAAAGCGCAGCATACATTTGGATGCGTTTTAGAATCCGTTTTCGATGCCAAAAACGCATCCGTAAAAACGCATTGGATTTAAATTAAATATAAAATTTTAATATTATGTTTGGCTTATATTTAGTTTTATAAATGTATGTAAATATATATATATATATTATATAAATATATATATATAATATATATATAATAATATATGTATATAATAGTATATATATATATAATATATATATATATATATATTATTTTTTTTTTTATATATAAATCCTATACAAAAGTTAAATGTATATAATATTATATAAATGTGTATAATAGTATATAAATGTACATGTATGTCTATGTACATACATATATATATATATATATATATTTATATATATATATATATATATATATATACTAAATATATATTTAATTTATAAATATTTAGTTTAGAAATTATTTATTTTATACATGATTGTTATTACTTAATTTACATGGGGTGGGTTTAAAAACATTTAGTTGATTTAAAAAAAAAAAAAAAAATAGGGGGAGGGCGGGTTCTAAAATCATAGGTGTATGTACAGCTGACTGACACTAGGTAAAAAAAGTTTTTTTTCTTGGTCATTGATAGGTTATATTATATTTAAATTGCAGTTTGATAGGTTGATTTAAATAAAGCATTGAAAAAACGGATCCAAAAAACGGATCCGTAAAACGCATGCAAAACGCATCCAATTAGCATCCAAAAAAGGATCAGCTGTTGCGTTTTTTGGATCCGCTTTTTGGATGCAGTTTACATCCAGTTTTCGGAGGTTAAAAAACGGATCCGTAAAACGTATCCAAAACGGATCCAAAACGTCGTGTGAACAAGCCCTAACAAGCTTCTGTTTACAGACAAAGCAATTGTTTTTGTTGAATGATGATAACATCTCCTGCACTTGTCAGTAGTGTAACTGGTTACAGAGCTGCTAGAAATGCTAATCACTGCTATAGAACCAATCACAGCCCGAGAAGACTGAGTGTAAAACTGCTTGTGACTCAGTGAAACGGCGTGATGACAAACGGGGTTGATGAGTGGCTCCGCATTGAGCAGTACAAGAGCCTGGTCAGCTGACTGCTGCTCCACAAGCTGGCTCTGCCACTATAATTATTGTACTTCTTAGGGTATGTTCACATAGCTTGTTTGGACACTGATTTTTCAGCACACAAAACAGCATCAAAACCTCGCCTGAAACTCGCTTCTTCAGAAGATGTTTTAGACGTGTTTTTCGCCAACTTGTTGTATGAGGTTTTCACCCAACACCGCGCCAAAAAACACTCCAAAGACGCGTCAAGAAATGCGTCGAAAAAGCGCCAAGGTTTTGAAGCTTTCCATTGGTTCCTATGGGGATTTTCAGTGCTGAAAACACTACGAGAATTGACCCATAACGGCTTCCAAATAAGCGCCTAAAATACAAGTGAAGATCTCATCGTGTGTGCACAACGCTGTTTTACATAGGAATCAATGAAACTGATCTGGGGGCGTTTTGGAGGCTTTATTGATGCTGTTTTGGGAGTAAAACGCTCCGAAAACAGCGTCAAAATCAGCCGTGTGAACTCACCCTTAAATTATTTGTGGCATGAGGCGGTGGTCCACCTCTGCGTACCTGCTGTCAATCACTTATTAGGACCGCCTGCTGGACTCCTAATAAAGCACCTGATACTAAAGCATGTATCATGCTGGTGACATGAAGCTGGCAGATCAGACTTTAAAGGGGTTGTCTCACTACACTGATTCATCTTACCTCAGTCGTGTTTTCTTGGTTTCATTTTGAATTCGGGGACGTGTTTACTGGCTTCTACTAGGCTGCAGTAGAAGCCTGGTCTGTAGCTATAGCAACCACTGCTGGCAGCCCTACCGTGTTTCCCCGATAGTAAGACACCCCCGATAGTAAGACGTAGCGGTGTCTTAGGGAGGTCGCCTAATGTAAGACATACCCCGAAAGTAAGACGTAGCGCGGCCTGATGACGTCACTGCCTGTGCCGGGATGAGCGCGCGGGAGGCCGGAGCAACGAGGAGGCGGCGCGGGAGACGGAGCAGCGGGGAGCCAGGTGTTTTTCTGCCTACAGCTGGCCCTATACCTGTCTACAGCTGGCCCTATACCTGCCAACAGCTGGACCTATACCTGTCTACAGCTGGCCCTATACATGCCTACAGCTGGCCCTATACAAGACTACAGCTGGCCCTATACCTGCCTACAGCTGGCCCTATACCTGCCTACAGCTGGCCCTATACCTGTCTACAGCTGGCCCTATACCTGCCTACAGCTGGCCCTATACCTGCATACAGCTGCACCTATACCTGCTACAGCTGGCCCTATACCTGCCTACAGCCTAGCCCTATACCTGTCTACAGCTGGCCCTATACCTGCCCTATATAAGACATACCCCGAAAGTAAGACATAGTGGGACTTTTGGGGGTAAAAAGAATGTAAGACGCTGTCTTACTATCGGGGAAACACGGTATCATGAGTGAACAGGTCTGTAGCTATAGCGACCTGAGGAGCTGATGCACTCCATACAAGAGGGGATATCTAGGAATAGGTAGGACACTGTTAATGAACACATATTACAAAGTGACTTGTTGTTGTAAGATCTTTAACATAAAAAGCAATCCTTGTAGCGAGACAACCCCTTTAAACCCTCTGGGGGAGAGCTCGCTTCCATTGGAGTCAGTTCACCAGGACTTGGATGCAAAGCTTTGTGCATCCTGAGAAGCCACCACCTGCCCCATCCCAGGTCTGCAGAGGACTTGGCTCCGTCCTTCTTGCCATCATGAAGGGGACACATGATTGTTGCTGGGAGCACGTCCCCCCTCCCAGCCTTGTTCAGCTGAGCACTTTCTCCAGATGATTCATCCCTTATGTGAGAAATTTGAACTTTTGTTTTTATTTCCCTGCTCTGGACCAGGAATGACGGAGCGCCTCGTACGGGAGATGTGCAAGTGATCGCTTCTTTGTGTGGACGGGCTGCGGTCACCCTCCCCGGCCGCAAGGTAGGTCGCTGCCGAACTTCGGGAAGATGCGTGCAGGAGCGCGGTGAGGTGCCCGACACGGGAACAGATACCGGGACGGCCAGCGCCATCTTAACGAGTTGCGCTCCTACGCACTGAATGAACTTGCTGCATTCTTTGTTCAGGCAGCGGAGATCAGTGACAGCTCCGTCCGAGGAGCCGCGGAGTGTGGACGCTCATGCCTGGGAGTCAGTCTAGTGAACTTGTCACCTCGACGCGAGCCGGGATCCCGGGGAATCTGCTGGATCGCTGAAGCGCGGCAGCTATGTACGCTCTCAGCAGCACTCGCCTGTAAGAGCTGTCACAGTCTTCTCGGTATGTACGCGCTCACCATGGCACACTTTGACTGGCGTTATTGCTTTGTCTCCTGCAGATGTCTCCACGTCCTGCTCCTGTGCTCCGGGCTCCAGGTATGTGATCTTGTCGTGTGTCATCTGCTGCGCGGGGGGGTGCTGGAAAGCTGAAAAGCCTCCCTGAGTCCTCGCTGGGAGCCCACATTCTGCTGGCAGGGCACGCCTTCTCCCTGTTCCGTTCTTCCTTTCCAAAGGAGATGAGATTTTTCTCTAAATTGATTTGAATTATGTGACCACAGAAGAAAGTGGACCTGAGAGTAAGTGGGAATAAATGGCAGCAGGTTCAGGAGAAGAGCTGGGAGAGCCTCCTTATGTCTGGTGCAGCCCAAATGGTCAAAGATTTTGTGGGCGCTGCCAGTCATTTGTCTTGTCTTTTTCTACATGTGAATGTTAGCAGAGTACATCCCTCTGATCTGGGCACGCTCCGGTACAAGCCCCAGAGACCCTTCCCCTAATGTCCACTGCACCTCTAAGGTACTAATAGCCATGATGAAGACTGCCCTCACCTCTTCCTCATTGTACATGTGAATGTAAGCAGAGTACATCCCTCTGATCTGGGCACGCTCCGGTACAAGCCCCAGAGACCCTTCCCCTAATGTCCACTGCACCTCTAAGGTACTAATAGCCATGATGAAGACTGCCCTCACCTCTTCCTCATTGTACATGTGAATGTTATCAGAGCACATCCCTCTGATCTGGGCACGCTCTGGTACAAGCCCCAGAGACCCTTCCCCTAATGTCCACTGCACCTCTAAGGTACTAAAAGCCATGATGAA
This sequence comes from Phyllomedusa bahiana, assembly GCA_025379985.1. NCBI lineage: Eukaryota > Metazoa > Chordata > Amphibia > Anura > Hylidae > Phyllomedusa > Phyllomedusa bahiana. The sequence continues at coordinate 20,788 of JAODAL010051178.1, forward strand.
GGCTTTCCCTCACCTCTTCCTCATTGTAGATGTGAATGTTAGCAGAGCACATCCCTCTGATCTGGGCACGCTCCGGTACAAGCCCCAGAGACCCTTCCCCTAATGTCCACTGCACCTCTAAGGTACTAATAGCCATGATGAAGGCTGCCCTCACCTCTTCCTCATTGTACATGTGAATGTTAGCAGAGCACATCCCTCTGATCTGGGCACGCTCCGGTACAAGCCCCAGAGACCCTTCCCCTAATGTCCACTGCACCTCTAAGGTACTAATAGCCATGATGACGGCTGCCCTCACCTCTTCCTCATTGTACATGTGAATGTTATCAGAGCGCATCCCTCTGATCTGGGCACGCTCCGGTACAAGCCCCAGAGACCCTTCCCCTAATGTCCACTGCACCTCTAAGGTACTAATAGCCATGATGACGGCTGCCCTCACCTCTTCCTCATTGTAGATGTGAATGTTATCAGAGCACATCCCTCTGATCTGGGCACGCTCCGGTACAAGCCCCAGAGACCCTTCCCACTGCACCTCTAAGGTACTAATAGCCATGATGACGGCTGCCCTCACCTCTTCCTCATTGTACATGTGAATGTTAGCAGAGCACATCCCTCTGATCTGGGCACGCTCCGGTACAAGCCCCAGAGACCCTTCCCCTAAATGTCCACTGCACACTCTAAGGTACTAATAGCCATGATGAAGGCTGCCCTCACCTCTCCTCATTGTAATGTGAATGTTAGCAGAGCACATCCCTCTGATCTGGGCACGCTCAGGTACAAGCCCCAGAGACCCTTCCCCTAATGTCCACTGCACCTCTAAGGTACTAATAGCCATGATGAAGGCTGCCCTCACCTCTTCCTCATTGTACATGTGAATGTTATCAGACCACATCCCTCTGATCTGGCACGCTCCTCAGGTACAAGCCCCAGAGACCCTTCCCTAATGTCCACTGCACCTCTAAGGTACTAATAGCCATGATGAAGGCTGCCCTCACCTCTTCCTCATTGTAGATGTGAATGTTAGCAGAGCACATCCCTCTGATCTGGGCACGCTCCGGTACAAGCCCCAGAGACCTTTCCCCTAATGTCCACTGCACCCTCTAAGGTACTAATAGCCATGATGAAGCTGCCCTCACTCTTACCCATTGACATGTGAATGTTAGCAGATGCACATCCCTCTGATCTGGGCACGCTCCGTACAAGCCCCAGAGACCCTCCCCTAAATGTCCACTGCGCCTCTAAGGTACTAATAGCCATGATGAAGAGCTGCTCCTCACCTCTTTCCTCATTGTACATGTGAATGTTAGCAGAGCACATCCCTCTGATCTGGGCACGCTCCGGTACAATGCCCAGAGACCCTTCCCCTAATGTCCACTGCGCCTCTAAGTACTAATAGCCATGATGAAGACTGCCTCACCTCTTCCTCATTGTAATGTGAATGTTATCAGAGCACATCCCTCTGATCTGGGCACGCTCCGGTACAAGCCCCAGAGACCCTTCCCCTAATGTCCACTGCACCTCTAAGGTACTAATAGCCATGATGACGGCTGCCCTCACCTCTTCCTCATTGTACATGTGAATGTTATCAGACCACATCCCTCTGTGTGGATGCTGGATGTGGGCACGCTCAGGTAGAAGCCCCAGAGGCAGCAGACCACTTTACCCTTCCCCTAATCTTCCCTGCACCTCTAATGTACTATCCGCCATGATGACGACGGCCCTCACCTCTCTCTCAGTGTACATGGGATGTTATCAGAGTGCTGGATGTTGGCACGCTCAGTAGAAGCCCTTACACCACTATCCTGAAGCGCGCCAGAGGCAGCAGACCACTTTACCCCTTCCCTAATTTTCCCCTGCGCTTTATGTACTATCCGCCATGATGACGGCGGCCCTCATCTCTCTCTCAGTGTACATGTGAATGTTATCAGAGCACAGCCCTCTGATCTGGGCACACTCCGGTACAAGCCCCAGAGACCCTTCCCCTAATGTCCACTGCACCTCTAAGGTACTAATAGCCATGATGACGGCGGCCCTCATCTCTCTCTCAGTGTACATGGGATGTTGTCAGAGTGCTGGATGTTGGCACGCTCAGTAGAAGCCCTTACACCACTATCCTGAAGCGCGCCAGAGGCAGCAGACCACTTTACCCTTCCCCTAATCTTCCCTGCGCTTCTAATGTACTATCCGCCATGATGACGGCGGCCCTCATCTCTCTCTCAGTGTACATGTGAATGTTATCAGAGCACAGCCCTCTGATCTGGGCACACTCCGGTACAAGCCCCAGAGACCCTTCCCCTAATGTCCACTGCACCTCTAAGGTACTAATAGCCATGATGACGGCGGCCCTCATCTCTCTCTCAGTGTACATGGGATGTTGTCAGAGTGCTGGATGTTGGCACGCTCAGTAGAAGCCCTTACACCACTATCCTGAAGCGCGCCAGAGGCAGCAGACCACTTTAATGACTGTTCCCCTAATTTCCATGTGTCTTTAATCTACTAACAGCCATGATGACGGCGGCCCTCACCTCTTCCTCATTGTACAGCCAAGCAGGATCACTTTTTTTTTTATGAAGAAGTTAGGAAAGAGGGGAGGAGGGGTGCAGTAAGTGTTTGTAAAAACTGCCGTTCAGAAAAGATTTCCCTTTTTCCTCTGGAGCCGTATGGTGTCATGCTGTGAGAAAGCCTCGTTGGGAAAACGTGTTGGCTTGTTTGTTAATTTTGCATCAATTTAGTGGTACAAAGTGAAAAATTTTAAGTGGAAAAATGTATGAGTAAGACTAGTATGTTTTGCCAGATTGTGGGTGAGCGAGTGTTTTTCCCCATCAGGGCTGTAATTTAAGTCTGTTTTTCAAGTGGATTTAAAAAACCTTTTTTTAAAACGTGCGTAGATTGAGAATAAGTGGGAATTTTTGAAAAAATATATTTAAAGCTGCCGAAAGGTATTGCAACATGGGAATACCATTTAAAGTGCGGCAATTGTTTTTTGGAGAAATGTGGTTTGGAAATGTGATTGTTCAAAGATTGATCTAGCCTTTCTGGCGTGATATTGTATATTGGACTCTTAGCCTAGAGGTACCCCTTTGGTAATGTAGAACAGGACATTAATCAGGGCTTTTTTCTTATTCCTTTCAGTGAATCAGATGAAATTTGGCGTTTTGCCTAGAAAGCACTTGCTAAAATCTGATCTTTTACTATAGCAGCTTTAAAACATTGGATGTTATTGGCATTTATACAGTTGGAACCTGTAGTTTTCCAAAGCAATAAAATGTACATGGTGTCTATTAGAACCATACTTTAAAGATTCGATTCACACTTAGCGGCTTTTAGAGCCTTTTTCCCTACTTGGCAGATGAAAAAAATTATGTTTTTTTGTTTTTTTTCTGTTTTTTGGCCTGGCGAATAACTGCTATACTATCGCTCCCTGAGATCCTACATTTTTTTAAAAGTATCTGTCAGTTCTACTGCCAAGTCTACTTTGAGTAAGTAACAGGAAAATAGTAAGAAATAAAAATGTTAGACTCTTTGCTTTTATAGAACTTCCTTTTTTTTCCCAATGGAACAGACGAATCATTGCCCTACTGCTTGTTTGAGGGTTGTTTTTGCTATGAAGTTAGCACTGTCTTTTGGGACCCCCTTAATAAAAGCGGAATAGTACCGCCTTGTCCTTTTTCTATTTCACTGGAGAAAAGTAGAAGAATATCAGAATGCAGGAACAGATAAGGAGACAGAAAAAACAAGGCGGCACTCTCCTAGTGAATGTGAGATGTGATTGTAATCTTAAAGGGGTTTTGCCACAATCTATTTTACCCCCAGTACCAGCTCTTCCTCTGTGGTCAGAAGGGGGGGTATGTTTTGTTTGAATTGATATCATGTGACCCGCGAATGAAAACAGCAGGTTTCCTTTGTGTCAAAGAAAGTTGTTTATGTAAGCATTGTGAGTTAGTGAGAGGTAAACGTTTTCCCCCCGGCCAAAGGGGCCCGGTTCAATCCTGCAGGAACCAACCTGTGTTTTTTTTTTTTTTTATCAATGCACTACTTAATTTGGGTTTTTTTTTTATTTATTTGCATGTTTGCTAAATTTCTAAGGAGTAAGAGGAGGGAGTGAATGACAGCACCTGGGGTTGAACACTCAGTAGCTGCCCGAGAGGAGAGGTGATGCTGAGCATGTGCGACCAGGGTGGGAGTTCGCTCTGGTTGTTCCCTTTGGAGGGTGTAAACAATTGATCATAAAGGAGCAGCTAAAACAAAAACAGTAAGAATTTGTAAAATAACGATGGTGAAAATGTTTATTTAATTTGCAAGCTTCCCACGCCAATTTTACTTCGTGGCAAAAACCTTTAAGTGTGATATATTTCACTCACCTTAAGAGGTTGTGAAGACACAGGAGGCACAACAGACGCACCTTTGTAACAAAGTGGGTAGAGCTGACAGCAGCTGAACTCCGGAGCACGGGGATCATGTCGGAGAATATCAGAAGTAATCCTAAGGCAAAAAATCTTACTGCAGGGCTCACCTCTGCATAGAGTATCCGAAATCAACACATCTTGCAGATACGGGACATAGCTTAAAAAATGTTTTATTTTAAAAAAGGGAAAAAAACCCCCTACGCGTTTCGTGCCCGCACGGACTTCATCGGGGAGACCCAAAAGACCCAAAACATGACCAAGTTAATGTCTTGAAAAAAGAAAGTGGGGTTTCCCGCTTCCAGCGTTTTTTTTATCGTTTATGTGGGAAAGGGAAAAACTTGTTTCATTGATAATAATCTCAATAGTTTTCATTAATCTTCCTCTTGCATTATGTTGTGTGCACATTTCAGAGACACAGGAAACAATTATCATTTGTCATAGAGTTATGGTTTCGACATACAATGATTCACACATACAGAAGTCGTCCTGGAACCAAGTGATATTGTATTTGTATGGACCACCGTACATTATTGACCTTTATGTTGGCCAGAATTATTTGAGGTATGGATGTGGTTAATATGATTTATAATATAAGCAATGGTTTACATCAGGATGGTTTTAACTTTCTCAAAGAGTGATTAACACATCAGATTTGCAGACTAGAGCTCAGCTTGCTGGTCATATCAACAAGCCTATATGTCTTTCCTGAAAAAAAATAGATCCAAAGTTAGACAATAGTTTATTCAGAGTAAAATTTCAGCTGACATCTAAAGTCGAAAATGGGCTTCCCCTGTCTTCTGTTCTTGTCTGTGCTGCAGCTGCACAGAACACAGAGATGGACACACATGCATGTTTGCTGGTCTGTACTTGGAATTGCCATGGCAATGAGCTGTCACCTCTTCTGTGAAGCTGGGTGTACAGGACCCCAATTTTCTTGATACATGGTATCTGTATATATCAGACATTTATGGCATATCCCATCAATATACCATAAATGTGTGAGATGGTAATTCCCCTTTAAACAATTAATCAGGTCATTTTAATATAATTAATATATATATATTTATATATATATATTATATATATTTAAAAAATTTAATATATATATATACAATATATATATTAAGTATTATATATAATTATATATACATACATACATATATGGTACCATGGTTCTGCACAAGTGGCGTACGTGCCACGAGCTGGTCTCGGTGGGGAGCAGGTTGTCGGTCACAGCATTAGGTGGCTGACCCTTGTACTAGTGGCTGATGTTCAGCCACTAAGGCTGGCCTTCCTGGAACAACGCAGGGGTGGGTGGTTTTCCACGTCGGGGCCTATGGTCCAGCGCAGGTATTGGTAGGTTTGGAGTCTATTAAAGACCTCCTACTCCAGATCGGGGGGTGTGGTCAACTGCAGTATGGAGAAGCAGTGGAGCTTGAGAGAGGAGGCTCTGAACCCCCAGGCTTGAGAAAACCATAACAGTGGAGACTGGTGAAGTGTTTTCTGGTGGTGCTGGATGGTAGATCCAGGCCACAGGTTGAGAGGCAAATATATGTTTGTTAGGGCTGACGGCCGAGGGGTTTTGTTTATGTTTTTTGGGTTTTATGCCATGCTTAACCCGCATGGAAAAAACAGGTGGCGTGTTTAAAAGAAGCCCTTTGTCGGTGTGCG
>JAODAL010051179.1:0-26861 GCA_025379985.1 Phyllomedusa bahiana
AATGCCCGATGCGCCTAAAATCACACATAGAAAAACAGCCGACAGTGCAAGCCCCATACAAATGGGCGCACATGTGCGGCTAAAAAAGGCGCAAAACAGCCACCAAAAGATGGCTACAATGCGCCGACAACCACCTTTACACTTGGGAACACTACAAAATCGGGAGACACATATGCCAAAAAACCAAGTTGGCGTGTTGGGAACATGTCGCCCAAAGACTTTTTGCAGCACCACTTCGTGCCAACACTGCCCCCAATTCAATTGTGCCAATTTTTGCAGTCCGTGCCACTTTGCCCTGGCACCCTCCACCATATGTGATGCCTCACTTGCGTCCTGGAGCCATTTTGGACCATCCTAGGGGTCTTTAAATAAACGGTTTAGGCATACTGACACAGGCTTCTGTCTTCAACTAGCCTCAGCCAGCTTTATTGAGGCATGGGAAAACAACATACAGAAACATAACACCACAAAATAACTCCTCAGGCCGTCTAGCCACTACATGAACATATGATGTCCCTCTCTAATGTGTGGTCAAGGCCTATCGCCAATGCACCACACACACATTACCAGTACTCACTGATATCAGCTTCTCTCAAGCCTCTGGGGAGCAAGAGCCTCTCTCCAGCTTCTCTGCTGCACTGCCAGATAGCAGACCATGCTGATTACCTGGAGAAGCAGGCTTTTTATATACCTGGAAAAACACTGGAACGTGGGAACAGCCACCCACCAAACTGCAGCTGTTCCGGGAAGTCAGCCCATGATGGCTGGGCATCAGCCGTTCTAGATATAGGTGTCAGCAACTTAGTGTTGCTGACTGACAACAACTGTCTTCCCCCACCTAGACCAAGCCCTCGGTGGCACGTTTCTAGCAGGTCTCTTGCTGTACGCCACCTAGTGGCAGCACCATGCGACCACCTATTGTCGCTCTGCCACAATATATAAAATCTATATATATAGTGACAGAGCAACCTTGGGTGGACGCATGGTGCTGCCACTAGGTGGCGTACAGCAGGTCCACTGCTAGAAACATGCCACGAGAGCCTGGTCTCGGTGGGAGAAGACAGTTTCTGACTGTCAGCAACACTAGGTTGCTGACACCTATGTGTAGTATGGCTGATGTCAGCCATTATGGGCTGGCTTTTCCAGGAACAGCTGCAGTGTGGTGGGTGGCTGTTCCCATGCTCCGGACAGGTTTTTCTATGCTCTCTGGGGGCCCTATAAAAGCCTATTATGCGGAATCGGGGTTTTGTGGTTGTAGTGGGCAGGGGGAAAACAAAGGGTGGGGAGACTTGGGGTCAAAAGGTGGGGAAGCTATACGGTCAGTGGCAACTGTTAATTGTTGTGGTGCTGGACAATAGGTAAAGCCCCAAGATGAGGGGTTCTTGTAATTTAGTGGCTAGAGGCCCCAAGGTTTTGTTAATGGTTTGGTTTTTAAAATACCTGTACCTTTTACGGGGGTGAAAAAAAAGCTGGCTAGTCCAGATAAAAGAGAAGCAGGTCAGATCCATTTAGGGGTGTGCCAATCCCGTTCTACGAGGATGGCGATCCAAAGAAACCTTGGCCCCTAGGAAGGATCAAGTGGCGTCCTGGGCGAGAGTGAGTCATCACAATAAAAAATTATTGTGTGGTTAGCCCAAATGGAATTTGTGTAGTTTTGGGGCCCATGACAGGAAAAGACTTTTGTAAGTTTAAACGGTACAAAGGCGGGAAACAAAAATAAAAAAAGGCTGGGTGGCCAGTACACAGAAGTTGGCAAGTTAGGGTTATTTATTTAGAGAAAAAAAGGCTTGGGGGGGGACATAATAAATTGTTTAAATACATAAAATTTTCATATGAGATCTCTCCCAAGATTTTTTAAAACACAGGGCTGTATCTGAACAAGGGGGCATCCTTTACTTTCTTGGGGAACAAAAGTTTCTAATAAACAAAAAAAGGGGGTTCTTTACTGTAAGGGCGTGAGGGCTATGGAATTCTCTGCCCGAGGGGGCTGGGCTGGTGAATTCACCGGTTCAAAAAAGGGGTTTGGATGCATTTTTGGAAACGAATAATATAACAAGTTATAGGACTAGGATTCAGGAGAGGGGGTCAGATCCAGGGATTTTTTTTGATTGCCAATTGGAGTCGGAAGGAATTTTTCCCTAAAATAGGCAATTGGCTTCTCCTCATCGGGGGTTTTTTCCTTCCCCTGGATCAACACCTTAGACAACAGGCTGAATGATGGACGACTTGTCTTTTTTTTTGCCTTACAAATATGAAATATGAAACTATAAAATTTTTTAATGTTTATATATTGTAGGGGATTAGCCCCCCGCAGGCTTACCCCAAACAGGACCCCGTTTAAAAAATTCGTGCAAAAAAACGGGTTTTATTGTCTTGGCTCCGTTTCTCCAAAAGCATAAAAGCAAACAAAAAAAAAGGCTTTCTTCAGCCAGCACCCAGGGGGGCCCAAAAAAAAGTCTTTTAAGGGAAACCCCCCAGGCCCCTATAACACAGGCACAGTCCTGTTGCCCAAAAAGGGGGTCCAACCCCCCCAGCGGGGGGGTTTAAAGGCCCCGGCTTTCCCGGAAAAGGGGCATTAGTTTCCTTCCCCCACATCCAAGGGGGTTACTCCCAGTTTAAATACCCGGAAATTTAACAAAACCCCCCGCTCCAAGCTTACATAGGCCCCCCAAAAAAATCTGGCCTGGACCTGGAGTTTGGGGCAGTATCCCCCCGCTCTTTTTACCCGCTTTCCTGGAAAGGCCGGGCCCAGACCCTTTTTTTCTGTTTTCAGCCAAAAATAACTTTAAAAATTGGGCAATGGGCCCCAAAGCCACTGACACGAAATATTGGCCTTTTAAATCCACCAAAAACAGGAATTTTTTTTCCTTAAATAATGACCATATTTTGGGGGTTTCAAAATTGAAAAATTTCCCTGTCTAGATATAGCTTTTATGATGAATTACAGGCCCCGGAAATGCCAAAGGGCAAACCGGGCATTTCCCGGGGGGGCCCCTAGGGTCCAGGCCGCGGGCCGGGGCCCGGGTTTTCCCGCCCAGGAGGACGGTGTTCCCCCCCGGCGGGCCCCCCGGGTTTCCGGTCCTGTGGGGGCGTACAGGGCCGCAATGGTCGCATTTTAGCGACCGGGGCCCCCGTCAGGGGGGCCCACATGCCCCCCCCCGCCAAAGGGGTGCATGGCCCGGGGCACCGACCCCCCCATGCCCGCCCTTAGGGCCGCCCCCTGCACCGCGCGGGGCAAGCCCGCGGCCGAGGCGAAACATCTGGGATCTTTCTGAACCCTCTGTTTTACTCCAAGGAGGGGCCCCGGGGCAAGCGCGCGATGTAAATGCGTCAACGCGCGCCCCGCTCCGCGGCCCCGAAATCTGGGAGTGAGCGGCCACCGGCTTTTCCCGATGAAGGGAGGGGGCAGCAGGTGTCCGGGGAGATTTAAAAATTTTTAATTTTTTTTTTAAAAATACTTTCTGGCCCTGGGGTGCCTATACTGCCCCCTGGGCCCCGCCCTGGGTATTTACGCCCCCGCCCTGGCTGCCCATACTGCCCCGCCCTGGCTTAATTTTACTGCCCCTGCCCCGGCTATTAAAAACTGCCCCTGCCCCCGGTTTCCTAAACGCCACCGCCCGGGGGTTTTACTGCCCCTGCCCTGGTGCCTTTAAAAAGCCCCTGCCCCCGGTATTTACTTTCCCCGCCCTACTGTATACTGCCCCCGCCCTGGCTATATACTGCCCCCCGCCCCGGGGTTTTTTTACTGCCCCTGCCCCGGCTGCCTATAAAGGGCCCCGCCCTGGCCCCGCCTATACTGCCCCTGCCCTGGCTAATTTTACCCACCCCTGCCCGGGGTGGTTTACGCCCCCTGCCCCGGCTGCCCATTTCGCCCCTGCCCTGGGTATTTACTGCCCCTGCCCTGGCGCCTATTTGCCCCCGCCCTGGCTATATACTGCCCCTGCCTGGCTTATACTGGCCCCCGCCCCGGCTGCCTTTTTTAACCCCTGCCCCGGCCCATATTTCTGCCCCCCGCCCCCGGCGCCTATAAACCCCCCGCTCTGGCTATTTCGCCCCCCCTGGCTTTCCCATACTGCCCCCGCCCTGGCCATATCTGCCCCCCCCTGGCTATATACTGCCCCCGCTCTGGCTGCCTATCGTCCTTTCCCTGGAGCCTTTAAATGCCCCGCCCCCGGCTGCCTATCTTTCCCCCGCCCCACTGCCCTATTCTCCCCCGCCCCGGCTATTTTTCTGGCCCCCGCCCCTTAAACTGCCTATTCTGCCCCTTCCCCGGTTTTTTCTGGCCCTTTCCTGGCAAAATATGCCCAAGCCCTTGCTGCCTATATGCCCCCCGCCCGGGGATATATTGACCCTGCCCTGGTGCCTATAAATGCCCTGCCCTGGCTTAAAATACTGCCCCTTCCCCAAAAATGCCCCCGCTCTTTCCTTTGGGTAAATTTTTTTGCCCCGGGCCCGCCCCCGGTATATACTGCCCCTGCCCTGGCTAATTTTTGCCCCTGGGCCCGCCCTGGCTATATTTTTGCCCCTTTTTCCCCCTTTTGGGTGCCCATACTGCCCCCCGCCCTGGCTTGGCCTTTAATGCCCCTGCCCTGGCTATATACTGCCCCTTTTCCCCAGCTGCCTATATTTTCCCCTGCCCTAGGGTGCCCATACTGCCCCCCGCCCGGCTATATTACTTCCCCTGCCCCAGCTGCCCCATTTCTTTCCCCTGCCCCGGGATATACTGACCCGCCCTGGGTGCCCATTTCTTTCCCCTGCCCTGGATTTTACTGCCCTCTGCCCTTCCCTGGGGGTATATACGCCCCCGCCCTGGCTGCCCATAATAACCCTGGGCCCCGGGGTATATAATTTCCCCCGCCCTGGTAATGATGCCTGCCCGGCTTTATTTAATGCCCCGCCCGGTACTGATACCCTGCCTGGCTATATGAAAAGCCCCTGCCCCCGGCTACCTATACCCTGCCCTGGTAAACCTATACCCCCCCCCTGGCTATTTGATTCCCCCCCCCCCGGCTACCTTTTAAACCCCGCCCCCGGGTATATGAAAGGGCCCTGCCCTGGCTACCCTTTCCCTGCCCTGGCCCAAATGATGCCCTGCCCTGGCTAATGTTTCCCGCCTTTGGCCCCCTATTTCCCTCCCCCGGGTATATGATGCCCTGCCCCGGGTACCTTACCTCCCTTTCTTTCCTTTTTACCGGGCCCCCGGCTTTTGATGCCCTGCCCTGGCATGATACCTGCCTGGCTATGATACCCCCGCCCCGGCTAAAACCCATACCCTGCCTGGGTAAATATACACTGTCTGGCTTATGATGCCCTTTTCCCGGCTATGATACCCTGCCCTGGCTTAAATGTTCCCCTGCCCTGCTATGATGCCCCCGCCCGGTACGATTCCTTTCCTGGCAAATATTTTCCCCCCCTGGCTATGATTCCCTGCCCCGGTACTGAGGCCCTGCCCGGCTTCCTATACCCTGCCTTGGGTATAAGATGCCCTGCCCTGGCTACCCATGCCCTGCCCTGGCTTTTATGCCCCTGCCCTGGCTAAACCCATCCCTGCCCTGGCAAAATATGGGCCCCCCCCTGGCTACCTAAAGCCCTTTCCGGTTTATTATGCCCTGCCTGGAAAATATACCCTGCCCTGGCTTTATGTTCCCCGCCCTGGCTAAACCCATTCCTGCCCGGCAAAATGATGCCCTGCCCGGCTACCTATTTCCCCGCCCCGGCATATGAAAGCCCGCCCGGCTTTTGATGCCCTGCCCGGCTACCTATGCCCTGCCCCGGGTATTTTTGATTTCCCCTTTCCCCGGATTCCCATACCCACCCGGCTATATGATGCCCCCGCCCTGCTACCTATAACCCCCCCCCTGGGGAAAAAGATGCCCCGCCCCGGCCTTGCCTATTCCTGCCCCCCCCGCCTATAATAGCACTGCCTACCTATACAAAAGGGCCCCGGTTTCCTATACACTGTCCTGCCTGCCTATATACTGTCCCTGTCTGCCTATAAGTGGCTCTGTCTGCCTGTATACTGGCCCTGTCTGCCTGTATACTGTCCCTGCCTACCTGTATACTGTCCCTGCCTGCCTGCATACTGGCCCTGCCTGCCTGCATACTGGCCCTGCCTGCCTACATACTGGCCCTGCCTGCCTAATGGGGGTCTACCTATTTACATGCCACTTATCTGACATTTTTTAATTTCTAATTTTTAGGGTCTAACAGACGCTGTTTGGGGAATTGATAGGAAAGTGCTGGAAGAGAGAGGAGTCTAAGATGTATTTGTTGTAAATTCTACAGGGACGAGTAGTGACCACTAGAAGAAGACATTGCATGCTGTACCGAACAACAAGGGAAGGCGTCATGGAGGTTTGGGCCAGAAGGAGAAGAAAAGGAGAAGAGAACAACTCCCATCAGCGCTGACGTCTCCTGTGAGTCTCTGCTGTCAGGGGTCATTTTACTTCTATGTTGAGTCAGTGCTGTATTCATGTGATGGTGACCTGACTACTGGGGATGTGATTGGTGGGGTTGTAGGTTATGCTGGTGCTTATGTAGTGTCAGTGTGGGCTTGTCCCTGATTGTAAAGCAAGCGCACACCTGACTCTGTGATGAGGGGTTTCTCTGCACCACTGTTTCTCTCTTGCTTGTGTGTAGGGGGCTCTCACACAGAGCGGTTTTGGTGCATTTTTGATGGTTTTTTTGTGGAGAAATGTTCATCATTAACTACTCTGCCTTTCTGAACAAAACCTCACCGAAAACCCATCAAAAATGCACCAAAAACGCTCCGTGTGAAAGCAGCTTTATAGTGTAGTTTATTTTAGACAGTGGCGAGGTGCGAGAACAAGGGACATTTTTTGAGCGGATATTGTATGTGGACTGCTTGGGGCTTAGTGCCAGGGCTGCTTTTTATTCCCAGTCCGGCCCTGGATATTAGTATGCTTATCATAGGTAGAAACCAAAGCAATTCTGTCATCAGTTTTCTTTTTAGACATAGACATAAGTTGTGCTCTAGTCTTAAGCATGATGTCCTGTCCTGTTTTTAATAATTCATCTCGATTATAGCCTCGCATGGCAAACTTGTTTAGTAATTCTCGCATTTGTACACATTATTGTTAATCGCTAGAACATTTTCTTCTAGCTCAAATACTTTTCAACAGGTTCCTTACTGGACATGGCGGATATCTTTGGTGTAGCGCGCTGCAGAAAATTATTTCTATTAAAACAAATTGCCCAATAGAAGAAAATTCATTCAAATGGGCCAAAGAAAAACAAATTATACAGCCAAAGTGTCTTTTCCCTCTTACACCCCCCTTCACAAAATAAAAAATTGACATGTTATTTGTATTCTGCAGGTCAGTAAGTATACAAGGGCCACAGTACCACCACTATATAGTGACTAATACCATCATAATGTTACTGACCAAACCAGTATAGCAAGACCAATAATACCAATAATCATATACAAGGACCAAAGAATACTCCATATATCACTACCTTATAGTGACTGATACCACCATGCCGTAACTGACCAATTCAATATATCAAGACCAATATTACCAATAACAACAATATACAAGGACCAAATAATGCCACCACAGCATGACCACATATCATCACCATAAGGAGGCTGACTAAAACCATCGTAATGTTACTGAATGTAAACCATTACACTAAGACCATTACAGTGACTAGATAGCAGTGTACACAGGTTCTGCAGACTGTATATTACCGCCATACAGTGACTTTATAGTGGTAGATAGCAGTGTACACAGGTTCTGTAGACTGTATATTAGTGCCATACAGTGACTATATAGTGGTAGATAGCAGTGTACCTAAGCTCTGCAGACATATAAATGATTACAGGGCAGTTACATTTAGTGACTTACAGGTGACATCTTTTCTGATGAGTCGTTCTATTTTTTTTCTTTCTTCATCCAGTCCAGACCCTCATGATGTCTTCTCCCGGCCACCACTCATCCCTGCAGAATTTACCACAGAAACATGTTAGACTCCAAACAGTGAAAGTTCCCCCAACAAACTATAGGGCCCTCATTTGTGCCACCAACAGGTAGGAACAGACTCCATATAGTAGACAGCCCCCCAGATTAGACAGGCGGATAGGAAGACGCTTCTTTTAGGTAGGTTAATCCTTAAAAATTAGATATGTGGCAGACTCTTCCTATTAAGTAGGTAAAGTCCCCCTTCTAGTAAGTAGGCAGGCGGTTAGGGTCACTTAGGGAAGGCGGTTAGGGTCACTTAGGGAAGGCGGTTAGGGTCACTTAGGGCAGGCGGTTAGGGCCACTTTTGGGCATGCAGTTAGGGCCACTTGGGGCAGGCAGTTAAGGCCACTTAGGGCAGGCGGTTAGGGCCACTTAGGACAGGCGGTTAGAGCCACTTAGTGTAGGCGGTTAGGGCCACTTAGGGTAGGCGGTTAGGACCACTTAGGGTAGGCGATTAGGGCTACTTCAGGTCGGCGGTTAGGGCCACTTAGTGCAGGTCATTAGGGTCACTTAGAATAGATATGCCTCTCTCCTCCCCTATTAAAAACAAAAAAATACCTACCATGGCTCCTGGCTGTTCCCCCACTGAACTCCACTCTTTGAACCCGGAATGGGCAGCGTGACGTTATCACGCTGCCCGCTCCATGTCGCCAGTTTCGGCATCTACTATGTCCTAGGCACAGGCTTAGGGCCTAGTACAGGCAGCGGCGCAATGATGTCATTGCATCACGCCGCTGCCTTCAGTGGGCTAAACGGCCGGTATTAGTGTATACTGGCCGCTTAGCTTCAGTTGCAGCCTGCACCACGCACGTGGCGATCGCTCTGTGACCCAGCGATGCAGCAGAGTGGTGAGGGGGGCTTGTGGGCCCTCCTGGCTCAAGGACCCAGTCACGATTGTGACCGCTGCGAACCTTGTAGCTATGCCACTGGCCAGGTTCCCTGCTCAGGTGCCATGTAAATTAGAGCCTAGATCTGCCACAACCTGAAAAATACAAAAATAAAAAAGATATAAAAAACAAAGGAAGGGGAAACTAATAAGGAGAACAAGAAGGAGGAAACGTGAAAAGAAACCTATTTAGTCTTGAGAAAATAAGAGGATAGGGAGACATGATTAATTTAAATAAGTATATAAATTGCCCCTAAATAAAGTAGACAAGGGGACATTCCCTCCATCTGGAGAAAAAAGAGAAAAAAAGTCTTCTTTACCATGAGAATTGTAAATCTGTGGAATAGCTGCCCCAGGAGCTGGACACAGCAGGAACAGTTGAGGGTTTCAAGTAGGGCAGATAACCACATACTACTACTTTGCTTCCTGAAGGAGAGATTTGCAGCAGAACTGCAAAACAGCATCGGATAAAAGGTTTAAAAGCTAAAGTAAAAGAGCAACTGATTGAGCTTGCGAGTGTGTCTTCTGTTTGAAGTGTTTCTTTGTCGTAAGTGTGGGACTTAAACTTGAGGGGAGAAGTCCTTGTTAATCCTTCAGCAAATATCTGTGTTTGTTTATTATTGAAGTACATTTAAAATCTATAGCAGACACATAGTTTATACATTGCAGCTATACTTATTTTGAGTATAGATTACATTTATATTATTAAAGAGTAGTTTTGTGTATCACAGTTCTATAGTTGCAGGCATATATACTCGCTGAGTGTGTTTGCTGAATCAATCAGGTGACTAGGGGTGTGGTTACCGAATCAGAGGTTTAAAATTTTGCCCCCGTTTGGTTTTCTAGCCTTTGTTCCTAAAGGGAGTTTGCGCAGCACGAAAAATACTTTTGGTTAAAAGGTTTTAAAAAAGCAAAGTAAAAGCAGTGTGTTTTTGTCTTAAGTGTGGGAGAAAGGGGTTTTATCGTTACAAAGATATGTTCAGATTATGGGGCAGTAAAAAAAAGTTTTGTAATTGGGTTGCTTTACCTCTGTCAGTGTTGAGGATTATTACGCAAATTGAAATCGCACGGTTTTATTTGATGGGAAATTTTTTTTAGTTTCCCCGGAAAATTTTTAGGTTAAAATCTGTGCATAATCTTTTAATATGCGCCATTTTCGCCTTCCGTTTTTTTGGGGCCCGCAAATCAGCTTAAGAAGAGCAGGGTGAGATGTGTGTGCGAGTCATGATGGGGAGTTATGGTTTGCGTTTGGCGGAAAAAAACACATGACCTCTTTTTTAAATAGAAACCCTTTCCCTGTTCATGATCAGTTGTGCCGTCTCATGGCTTTTAGGACGGCGCTCGCCTGTGTCCAACGCTCAAAAACAGCCCCACAAAAATTATTCTATTTTTCCAAGACAGTCTATTTTAGTGTTCCCTTAAATTAGTTATATCAAGGGTTTGCAGATTTTAGGTAGTTGGGGGAATTTTAAAAGGGCAACTACCGCTGTAAAGTCACGAGGGGGGGGGGGCCCGCGGGCAAACAAGACAAGCTATATAAGGAATGGATTTGTACACCAAAACTTTGTTTAGAAATTGCATTGCCTTATATTAGGATACAGATCTTTTCTAGTAACTGCAGGTCTATTTGTTAGGTGCAAAACTACACTTTTATTATCAGTATACATTTCAGATAGGTGTTCGTTTTCAATTTTGCCCAGTCCCGCTTTGTTGATATAGCCACCTTGCAGTTAAATTTGAATACAGCAATTTTGTAGTCACCACAGGTTGATAGGTGCCAAAAAATACCTTTTATTATCCCGTATACATTTCAGATACGTGTTTTTTTTCACTTTGGCGCAGGCCAGCTGTGTTGATAGAGCCACCTTGCAGTTAAATTTGAATCCAGCAACTTTGTAGTCACCACAGGTGTACTGATAGGTGCCAAAAATACCTTTTAATATCCGTATACATTTCAGACAGGTGTTTTTTTCACTTTTGGTCAGTCAAGCTTTGTTGATAGATCTACTTTGCAGTTAAATTTGAATACAGCAATTTTGTAGTCACCACAGGTGAATTGATAGGTGCCAAAAAATACCTTTTATTATCCCGTATACATTTCAGACAGGTGTTTTTTTCACTTTTGGTCAGTCAAGCTTTGTTCATAGAGCTACTTTGCAGTTAAATTTGAATACAGCAATTTAGTAGTCACCACAGGTGAATTGATAGGTGCCAAAAAAATACCTTTTATTATCCCGTATACATTTCAGACAGGTGTTTTTTTTCACTTTTGGTCAGTCAAGCTTTGTTGATAGATCTACTTTGCAGTTAAATTTGAATACAGCAATTTTGTAGTCACCACAGGTGTACTGATAGGTGCCAAAAATACCTTTTAATATCCGTATACATTTCAGACAGGTGTTTTTTTTCACTTTGGCGCAGGCCAGCTTTGTTGATAGAGCCACCTTGCAGTTAAATTTGAATCCAGCAATTTTGTTGTGACATGCAGCTATACTACAGGTCTTATTATAAAAAAATTGTTGTTTCTAACAGACATTTGTTCTTCACAATTGTCCAAAGTGGCTCAAGGGTCATTCTTTGAATTTTTGGGGGCATTTTGCTGTGACATGCAGCTAGACTACAGGTCCTATTATAAAAAAATGTTGTTTCTAACAGACATTTGTTCTTCACAATTGTCAAGAGTGGCTCAAGGGTGATGGTGCTGTCAGAAACAGGAATAGGTAGGACACTGTTAATGGACACATATTGCAAAATGACTTGTTTTTGCAAGATCTTTAACATAGCTAGCAATCCCTGTATTGAGACAACCCATTTAATACAATTAAAAAAGAGAAACAGACATGGTGGGATTCCATCCTATTTTAAAAATGTGTTTTCTAGAATTAAACTACTAAAAAACTTGCATGTACAAAATAGCTGGTAAAAAAAAATTCCTCTGAATTGTACAAGGGAGGTACAGGAAAACTTGACCAGATGTAGGTTATTCAGAGGACATGGAGTATGGAGCACGGACAGAGAACAAAGTACAGAGACAATTTCCTCCAGCACGTTGAGTAAAATGAGAAAAAGAATGCCAAGAAAAAGGGCACCTGGGTGGAACAGGAGCGTTAACCACCAGTATTCCAAGTGAAGCTCAATTGGTCCGCTCTCATACGGAGGGGGAAGCGCTACCCAGGTCTTGACTGTGTACTGAGAAAGGCTGGAGGTCTTACCTCACACTTCCGCTTCCGCACTCTGCTTCAGCACGACTGTTTTCGTTGCTGCGTCATAAGGGCATTTTTACCGTGTTAATAGATGATGGACGCCAGCCTGGGCTCTCACCGCACCCACTGTAACTCTGGCCCTGGCTGCTGAACCTGCGTGTTAATAGATGACAGACGCTAGCCTGGTCTCTCACCGCACCCACTGTAAGTCTGGCAGCTGGACCTCCGTGTTAACAGATGGCTGACGGCAGCACTGGCTCTCACCGTTAGGGGCAATCAGGAGAGCTTCAAATTTCTCTAAAAAATCTGATTTTGAAAAAGGTGATTTCTGTGAGGTTAAGTAGTGTCAAAAAGGGGTCCAGGGCTGGACACAAATTGCACAATTTGAGGCTTAAAATTTTCTGGGGCTGGAGTCACTATGGGGTCGCATCATTTGATCTCCAGGGAGTCTGTCCCTAATCAATGAAGAAGGATTTGGAGGAAAAATGAAACCATTGAATTGATTGGCTGAATCACTCTCAGAAGCCAGGAGGGCAAATGTCTTCTCAACTAAGAAGTGTTTTGGGGATGATTAGGACATTTGTATTACTTATGGGGTGTGTGGACGAATTAACACATCTACACGTGTAAAAAATACCTTTAAAAACTGCAGGGAGGGGTGTATGTTGTATGTTATCACACTTGAAAAAAAAGCAAAATGGTAATAATGTAAAACTATAAATAAAACTTCCCTAAATAAATTCTGTAAACAAATGTCAGTTACCAAAAAATATACTAAATGAGAGTCACTGTACAAAATAGCATAGTGCCACTTTGTGATCTGTGGGTCAAACAGGTTTAGGGGTCATGCTGTGGCCCAGGACAGGTATAGTCTATGTCCAGTGAAACTAAAATGGTGGTTGAAAGACTCCTTTTTCCGGCACTTTTTTAAATGTGGGGGTCATGCAGGTTTGGGGCTCATGCTGTGGCCCAGGACAGGTATAGTCAATGTCCAGTGAAACTAAAATGGTGGTTGAAAGACTCCTATTTCCGGCACTTTTTAATCTGTGGGTCAGACAGGTTTAATGGTCATACTGCGGTACAGGACAGATATAGTTAATGTCCAGTTCAACTAAAATGGTGGTTCAAAGACTCCTTTTCCCGGCACTTTTTAATTTGGGGGTCAGACAGGTTTAATGGTCATACTGCGGTCCAGGACAGGTATAGTCAATGTCCAGTTCAACTAAAATGGTGGTTGAAAGACTCCTTTTTCTTGCACTTTTTAATCTGTGGGTCAGACAGGTTTAATGGTCATACTGTGGTACAGAACAGGTATAGTCAATGTCCAGTTCAACTAAAATGGTGGTTGAAAGACTCCTTTTTCCCAGCACTTTTTAATCTGTGTGTCAGACAGGTTTAATGGTCATACTGCGGTACAGGACAGTTATAGTTAATGTCCAGTTCAACTAAAATGGTGGTGAAAGACTCCTTTTTCCGGCACTTTTTAATCTGGGGTCATGCAGGTTTGGGGTTCATGCTGCGTTCCAGGACAGGGATATTCAATGTCCAGTTCAAGTAAAATGATGGTTCAAATCATACTGCCTTCTGGCACTTTTTTTTTTTTTTCAAATTCAAAAGAAGAATTTTATTGAGAACAAAAGTAACCACAAAAATATTCAAAAAATTTTTAAACTTCTTCAGATTAGAGTTATCACTTTGCACACCAATATTTAACAAGAACCACAATTGAAGAGGTGTATTGAGTACAGGTTTTTCCCCCAAAGCCCCTGCATTTCAGCAGAGTATCTTTCAAAAATACTTTTTGAGGGGGGGTTTCCAGTAGGGCGGGCCTCTGGGGGTCTCCTCAGAAATTTTCCTCTGAGAGCTTTAAAAGGGAAATATCCATATTCAATTCACATTTTTAAATTTTAAAATAAAACAACTAAAACGTAAAAGTAACAAACATAAATTAAAAACATTTTGTTGGCCCTAAAGCCTATGGGGAAATTCCCCTTCATTGATAAAAGGGAAAAACTACTCAAGGAGAAGAGCACGCAGAAACCCGACAACAAAGGACAGAAAAACGGCCCGTGTGGCAAAAACTAGCCATTTTCCAAATCTGGAGATGGCGCATCGCCAATGGGGAGAGTCATTGGTAGTTCTCCTTCGTTGTAGGACAGGATTTCCCTTAAACCCAAGAGATTATAGAGGGTTCGTTGCAGATAACCAAAATCGAGGAAGACCATCTTAGCACCGAATGAAAAATGAGAGCAAGGGGTTTGAGGGCAGAAGTGGGGAGGGTCCCCTTAAGAGGAGCAACACGCCGGAATTAGCAAACCCTAACCCCGTGATGAGTGTTTTAGGTCTAGCACTTTGTGTCCAAAAGGGGGTTGAATCTCAGTACAGCCCCACCATAATGTGACATGTACCAGTCCCTCTGACGCGCCAAAAATGTCAGCACTCCGGGATAAAGGGAACGTAAAGCCGGAACTCGTACCAGCGGTAGCTTTTTTTGTATTTTAAGCCCCTGCGCTTTCACAGAGCCCGACGATTTTGCAAAAAAAAAACCCCCTTCCCAATTTCCGTCGTGAAGGCCTCCCAGTTCCCCCTCCCAGCCCCCTGGAAGGGGTAAGCCCCCACTGGCGTTTAAAAAGACTATATACCTAAAGAGAGCATGTTTCGTGTGGAATTCGCAAGCACCACATTTAAAAAGGCCCAAAAAGGGTCCTGTGAAGTCGGGGACCCTTATGTGTGTATAAGCTCCCAATTGGTATGTTTAAAAACCCAAAAAAAACCCTGTCTTTGAAAATCCCCGCAAGTTTTTGGGTAGGTTTAAGGGGCATTTCATAAGAAGTGCTTAAAAAATCATAGAGGATGGGTCATGCCCCATTAACCGAGTCAGGGCGGTGGCAACAGAATCGGGGTCTCGGTTCCCCACTATGGGTGTGAAAGGCCCTCCTGGCTGGAACAAAGTCATCTTAAAGGGAAACCCTTCTGAAAACCCAGGGGAAAAATTTTTGGTACTAGGGGGATCTTAGGACGATTTTTTTTTGGCTCGAGTGATTGGAAACCCCGGGGGCAGAGCTGCCCCCCGGGCCCATATATCCCGTTCGAGTTGGCCCCCACAGTTTGGAGAAAAATAGAAAGGAATCCAAGCCCCTAGTCATGGTTCTGCAATTAGTAGGCCTGGAGGCCCGGGAGAGAAAACCCCCTCAGGTTTGGATCTCGTTAAGTCGAGATCCAGTCGGGGCGTTTCCGGGCCCCAACAAAACTGAAACAATTTACGTAAAGGCAAAGAAGAACTTAGGGAGTACAAAAGGTAGGCCAAAAAACAGGTACAGAAGGCGAGCAAAAAATTTCATTTTGTATGTTGATACCCCTTTCCCAACTGAAGTCCTTCCTATCCCACTTCAAGAGGTCACCCTGATCGTTTAAGGATGGGTGAATATTTAAAGTCATAAACCCTTCCCAAATTTTGGCAGGGATATGACACCCAGATATTTAAAGGAAAAGAGCCGGGAAAAGGGGGAAAGGAGGACCTCAGTTCCTCAGAGAACCCTAAATATTCAGCTAAAGTGTACCTTGGTCTATTGACTTATGCTGACTAAGGTCGCCAAATTTGGCCCCAAGACTCTGATCGTCCCGAATTGACCCCAAAGGGCCGGTGAGGTACAGCAGCAATTTCGTCCCGCGAATGCCGAACACTTAAAAACCTGTTGGCCGGCACAGGATACCCTATAAAATCATCTCCCCCTTTATAGCCTGTAAAAGATGCCCCCTTTACCAAAATATAAAGAAAAGGAGAAAAAGGGAATTTCCCTGCCTGGTACCATTATGAATCACGAAAGGGGAGGAGAGCTCACCTTTAAATTCGGTTTGTGCACGAGGGCATGTAAAGAGTTTTTAGCGGTTCATCTCCCGATCCCAAACCCAACCTCCAATACCCCCAAAAGAATGTCCAATCTACACATCAAGGATTTTTTCGGCGTCTAAAGAAAAAAACACAGGGAAGTTTGGGAAATTGAACAGCTGGAGTGGTGAATGTTTTTTGGGGGTTTCCCTCGCCTTTGGGGGGACAAAAACCCCAACCTGATCCAAATTATAAGGAAAATAGAAAGGGGCTAAGAGCAAGCAATCAATTTTGCAAAGAGCTTAGCGTCGGTATTAATGAGGGAGATGGAGGTAGGGAGGCAAAGGGGGACCTTCCCTTTTTTTGGGATAAGTTATATATCCTGTAAAAAGGCCCCGGGTCGAAGCGGGGCACCTTTGGAGACAGAATTTAAAAAATCCAACAGGGGGTTGAACTCGCCGGGTAAAATTTTATAGAAAGCACAGTATAGCCGCCGGCCTAGGTTTTCCCGGCGGGAGGCTGGTTTGCCCCTTTTAAGCTCTCCCGGGCCGAATGGCTCCTCCAGAAAAAGGGGAGGGATTGGGGGTCAAGGGAAGGTAAGCGGTTTTGGAGAGATACATCGTAGCGCTTCGAAAATCCCTCTGCTCGGAAGTGCCCCAGGGGGGGGGGATTATAGGGCCATTGTAGTATGTAAGAATTTTGCTAGGGTCTCTGGTAAGTTACCCGGGGACCATTTGACTTTTTAATAAGGGGAGAACAAGAAGGCCCTTTTCACGCAGGGCACCCCCCTAAATATCTACCGGGTTATTATCCATGTATAAAGGAAACTGGGAAAAAACTTTTGGGAAACGTTTTTGTTGGTTCCTCAAATGAAAATTTCATGTCAGTGGTACAGGCCCCAAGATTTGACTACAGGCCCCTCGACTTGTGGGTGCCTCAAGACAGTACAGCTTCTGAACAAGAGAGCACGCTTTTTGCAACCTCTTCTCTTAAGTCAAACCCCAGTTTTTTTGAGGGACACCACGAAGACCCTTTTTGAGAGCTTTTCCCCCTTTTCTGAGATGGAGTGGGGTCGGTGGAATGCACAGTGTAAAGGGTCAAAAGCAATTTTTTAAGTCCGACATGAAACGAGTCGGTCAAAAGGGACTCATTTAATTTCCAAAAGGGAGGTTTGCTATATTCGGGAGAGTGAAATCGCAGTGAATTTGGGGATGGTCCGAATGTAGGATTTTCCGATAAAACAGGGATATTTTGGGGAGTAGGGGGTGGAGGGGAGTATATAATCTACCTGCTTAAATTTGTGCGGGGTGGGGAAAAACGGGTTTAAACCCTGTCGTCAGGATAAGGGAAGCCAAACACTGCAAATGTATGTCATGGGAAAAATTTTCGGACCCTGCCAGGAGTGGCCGACATAGCGGATCGTCCCCTCGAGGTGTCCAACACTGGTTTTAATGCTGATTGAAATCGCCACAGAAATCATTGTTTTCCCGGGAAAGTCCCAAGAGCATAAGGGTTTTAGAAAAGAAAGTGAGGAGCCGGTGTTTGGGGAAAATGTTGGGAATCGGTAGAGGACCCTGGGGTGGGAGCACTTAATGAACAAGTAGCGCGCGTCAGGTTGGGAAAACATCCGGGCGAACCGGAACGACTTGTGAAAAAAAAAACGCCCCCCCCCTCGTTTTGCGGCGATTACTGCTATGGTTTCCAGCAGGGAAATACCTATTTCGGAAACCTTGTAGTGCGTACAAGAGGTGAGTCTCCTGTACACAAAAGAACAAGACCATGCTTTTGTGAAGGTGAAATTTGTGAGCTTTCTCGGGGGGGTTTTAAACCCTTGACATTAAAAGGGTGTGACCCTTATCTAGCCATTCAGGAAAAAAGAGAGGAACCGTAAACCAAAACCCCAGAAAAGGGGCACACAGACAGGTGAAAGACCGCCACGCATAAATTAACAAAGTTTAAAGGGGTTTAAAAATATCAAATGAAAAGGCCAAAACACAGAGGCCAATACCTCACATAAGGGAAAATAGAACTGCGAAGGCCAGGAAAAGAATAAAGGCCGGCCAGTACCGGGGGGCGGGACTACATCAATGTGGGGTATCAAACACATATGCGAAAAAAAAAAAAGGAAAAAGAGGGGGGGGTAAAGCATGACACCCCGGAGACGTCGAGGAAAAAAAAGGGGAAAAAGAAAAAAAAAGGGTTAAGCAAAAAAACCTACGTGGATAGGGAACAACTAGCACCTCAAAAAAAGGCACGTCTGCCATTCAAAACCCCCCCAGCGCCCATCCAATATGAACGACAACAATAGCTATATGGGGTTTAAAACGTATAAGAGTAGGCTAATAGACATAAGAAGGGAAAAATCACCCCAAAAAGCAGGCCAACTATATATTAATCTCCCCAAAGTTAGGACTTTGAGAGGGAGAACGCAGAAGGGGCCATCTCAAATCCCAAGGGTTCCTGGGGGGGAACCATTTAAAGGGGGTAGGAGTGAGTGTGTCAACCTCTAAAACCTTGTAAAGCCTGGGTTTGCTGGCGGGAAAAATGTCGGCGGGGGTCAGATATGAAGTTTTAAATTGTGGGTCTCTCAAACCCCTGTCTACAAGTGTACCTGGCAGACGGTGTCAAAAAGGGGGCCTTATTTGTTCGTGTCATGGGGAAATTTGGGGCGATTGGCCCCAAATAGTTTGGCTTTGGGGTCCCCTTTCTGAAGCTTAAGTACTTTACTATAGAAAAAAAGGCTTCCTGTTAAAAAGGGGGGGTTCCACCAGAAATTGATGATAGAAAAAAAAGGGGTTTTTTTCCCCCCCTTTCAGAAGCAAAAAAGGGTAAAAAGAAAGAGGTTAGAAAATCAATTTTTTAAAAGTGTGTAAAAGAGGGTTTAAAAGTTTGGGTATAATAAAAGTTTTGTTTTTTGTGTTTTTAAAAATAGGGGAACTGATAGAGTTTAAGGTTTTCCTATGGAAAATAGTAAAAAATAAGGTTTTGGCAAAGGGGCACTGCCCTGCCCCCGCAAAAGAAACAGAAATTGAGATTTTTTAGCGATGTGGGGGTTCCCCTTGGCGGAAAAGAATTTTCCGGGGGGGCCGGCCTAAAGCCGGGACCTTTTGGGGCTCGGGCACTTCAAACCCGAGAGCGAAAGGCCCGGGTGCGAGGTTGGCCCGACTCTGAGGAGGGACAGGGTCCCAATTAAGTTTTTTTTTCCTCCCAAATCCGGCAACGCTACCTCAGGGAAGGGTTTAAGGCAAACAAGGAAGGACGGGGGGGTTCCAAGGTGTGCGAAAAAAACAATGACTTGTCCCTGTAAAAAGGACTTGGAAGGGAAGGGGAAGCCCCAGCAAAAACGGGAAAACCCCCTTCCGTAGAATCCCCAAACAACGGTTTAAAATGTCCGGAGTCGTGGGGTCCTTGCGGAGAGACCCGGGAAAAAAATCTAGTTGCATGAAAATTGAATGCAACGCTTCGCATGAGTCGCCCCTTTCGCATGACCCCCCCCTCTTTAAGGTGTACCTGTGCACTCTGAAATAATGCCCCGGGTCTAATCAGGGTTGGCTCTGCGGGGGGAGCGTCTATGCGCACGATCAAATTAAATTTTTGGGTTTCTTTGGTCTCCCAAGGACGTTTTAAAGGCCTTTGTGAGAGTAGGGATCATTCACCCGTTGAAACAGATGGGGATCCCCCGTATTCTGATGTTGTTTCGCTGTACGGTTCTCAAGATCGTCGAATGATTCACCAGGGGGCCAAAAACGATCCTGCTGCCCCCCCACAGAAACCTGCGGGCAGAAAAATAGCGGCGTGTAGATTTTTGAGGTTTTCAACTTGCTTGACTGTCTTAAAGGGCTGTTAGTTCTTCTGCCCACGGTAGAAGTTCCCGTCCCCAAGCTTGGGGCGATCGTGCGCCATTGCTGGATTTTCGTTTAGTGGGGTCAGAGAAGGAGCACTCTGAGTTCGGGATGTGTGCCAGAGTAGGATGGCTTCCTCAGGAGGGAGCGGGCCCACTTTTCTACGTTGTTATTAGGTACGGGAGGCGGGAGGCAAGGGAGGGGTTCCCGGGGGGTCCCCTGAGCAGCCCCCCAAGATGGGGAGGACGGATTTAAATGAAAACAGGGGGCCCCTGTGTGTCGACGAGTAGGGCTAAACGGAGCCCCCATAGGTGGTCCCGGAGCATTCCCAGGGCTTTTCAGGGCAAAAGGGAGCGGGCGGAGACTGGGTTCAGTTGTTCCCCTCTGAGGAGAATGAGGGTTGGACTGCAGGCTAGGCCTTGTGGGCGTAAGTGGCGCCTGAGATAGTAGGGTCTGTTCCCAGGTATCAGACCTCCCTGAGTGTCAATGGGGGCACTTTTGGGGGGAGCAAGTGGGCAAAGCTCCTATGTTTCTCTGCCCCCGGGGAGCTTAAGGGCCCTCCCTCCCCCATGACAGGAGGATGGAGGTAGAGATACGGGAGGGCCCCTGGTTTGGGGATGGGGGACGGGTTCATTACTAGCGGGTTGGGCTTTCCCTCTTTATCCCTTTTTCCCCCCATGTGGGGAGATTCCCCCCTCTGTTCCCATTGCACTGCATGGACTGGGGGCAAGGGGGCAGCCCCTGGCAGCCCGAGGGAGCCGAAAATGCTTTGGCTGAAGTCGGGTCCCCTTGTTGCGGGACCCGTGATGTCCGGCATGGTGTCTGTCCCGGGTCCTTCCTTTCTGCCCCCGTGAGTCGGCTTTTTGTTCCCCCCCTTCTCTCGTTGGAGGGGGGGGGTCGGGCAAGAGGACGGTTTTTTGGGGGAGGTCGGTTCCCGACAGTGTCCACCCCCACTGGTGAGTTGCAGCGCCTTCTCCGGGCCCCACGCCCCCCGCAAGGGGTGAGCCAGTGGTGTTTCCATAAACTGTCCAGCGCGGAGTGGCAGAGGGGGGAGTGGCTGGCATGAGCGCCGGCCCCGGCTGTGTGGACCCGGTTAGGGGGCACGGCGCCTTCTCCATGCCTGCGTTTTGCGAGAGGGGTCGTCCCAACCTTCTTCCCTTGTGGGAGCGGGAGGTCAGATCTGGGAGGACGGGCCCCGGGGAAGAGCGCTGCCCCCTATGGGTCTGTCCTGGGCAGTCAAGCTTCCGGCAGCCTGTTGGGAGCTTTGGAAGACTGGCGCGGCTGGCTTGGTGCTGGATCGGCGGAAAGATGGGGGCCCTCGAGGTCGAGGCGCGGGAAGGCAGTAAGTGTCCCCCAGTCCGTAGCGGGTGAAGTATTTGGATGGGGTCACTCGTTGTAGAGGCAGCTTAAGCTTCTTGGGGGGCCCCTTTTTTGGGGCGTTGTACTCATTTTAAAGGGGTGTAGGTGTTGATTTTGGTCAGTCTCTGAAACTCTACTCTAGCAGTCTCTCCTTCACATGGCTAGCCCGCCCCCCCCCCTTCTGGAATTTTTAAAAATTTTGGGGATAGGTTTAAGGGTCAGGCGTGGTACAAACGGGGAAATGAATGGTCTGTGACTTTTTTTCTTGGGCTTTTATAACTAAGTGTGTTGCCCAAGGTGTGCCATATCCATTTGATGTTGGGATGTTAATTCCAGCTTCTCCAGCCCCCGTTTTGGGGGTAAGAATGAAAAGGGGTTGTTTCTCTCCCAAAACTTTTTTGGTCATCGGGGATAAAACTTTTCGACTATCGGATATCTTATTGATAATTGCGTATGATAGCGAACCCCCATGACGATTCAACGTAATCGCTCATCCTAACCCCCTGTATTGGTTTAGAGATATAGCTTCTCTGTAAATCGTGTTTTTATTTCTGCTTTTGCTTGTCGGACTCCCCCTGGCGTTTTCCCCCCCCAAAGCACGCCCCCGCACTGTGATTTTGGCTGGTTGACTTTATTACCTGTTGGTAGTCCCTAGACAGGAAACCCCCCCGGCCACGCCCCTGCGCGTGATTGGCTGCCTGCCACTCTGGTTTACTCCCCTGGCTGTTTTTAAATTTAAAGTGAAACAAGGTTGTTGGCCCCTTTTATAACCAGCTCTAGGTTGAAAGGTTGGGCAATGACTGCCTGTTCAAAGGGCTTTTGCCAAGAGGTTATTCCCCTCCTCACAGGTCCCAATCCTTAAGCTGCTCTTTTTAAAAAGGGCTTCTGTTCCTCAGATCTAACAAGCCCTCCCTTATAAAATCATCATCTTAGTGTATAACATAAGGATTCAACGGAGTTATTTGTAAAGCTGTGTGTGTAGTGCATGGTTAGTGAACCGTCTGCAAAAGGAGGTTGGGAGTTCAAGCCCCATCAGTAGTTTTTTTTTTTTATTTTTTTTTATAAAGTACACATTTTGTAAAGATATGAAAATATATGTGTAGAATCTATAATTTTTTTTTATATACACACAAAAAAGCTCCCTATAAGGGCCCCTTCCCGGGCGTCACACCAAAGAAACTTCCAACTTTATGGGGATAAAAATTCATAAAACCCCGGGGGGAATGAGACATGATTTTGGGGGAGCTTTTTGTATGGGGAAAATATATCATTAAAGAGTTTTGCATATATTTTTTTAGGTCTTCTACAATGTGTAGAATTTAGGGGGGGGAAATTACTCTGTGAGGGACTAGAACTCCAAACCCCTTCCTTGTAAACCCAAAGCTCTACGCTAAACAAACCCCCAAAAAGTTATTTTAAGTTTAAAGCAGGTTCTTCCCCTCAAAGCTGATTGCTTTTTTCCCCCCTTTTGTTTTCATCAAAATGTCACTGACACCCAAGCGGGAGTCTTTATTTTGAACGGGACATTTGTCCTTGTATTTGATTAAAAAAAAAAATCCCCCTCCCCCTTTGTCAGTCCCAATTTGGGTGAAACACCTAGAAGAAAAAAGCGCGGGCTTCGTTTAATTTGTGTGAATACTAAAGTTAAAAACAGGTGCTTGCGGGAGCTTGTGGACCCTGAAGGCTGCGGGACATAAGTTTTAATGGGGGCTAAAGGGGTTGTTATATTCCCAGAAAACCTTCTCATCCCTGCTTCAAAAAAAATGATGATGGGGGGTTCTTCAGTGGGGGAGACACGCCTCCTGGGGGGAAAGGGAACACCCCTGTTCGGGGAAGAAACGCCCCTTTTTTAAATTCTCATTCGAGAAAAATTAGTTTAAACCCACAGGGAAACACTCAAACGTTTTAAAAACCCCTTTAAGCTTCGGGGGATTTAGTTTTTGGGGTTTTTTGGGGAGGGACAATATTGTACGCTTTTTATTTTTTATATGTGTATCTCTTTTTTTTAACTTTCCCCATAGTTCCAAAGATTGACTTTGCCATCACCCTGGAAAAATTTAGCAATCCGGGAAAAAACAGTTCGAGGGGGCTTTAACTGCTGGGGCAAGATTGTGCACACTGCACATTTTAAGAAGCCCTAAATTTCCTGGTTTAAAAATGAGCAACGGGGCAACACTGAACCCCTTTCCCCAATTTTGGGAAGCGAGTCAGAGCTAAAATTGAGAAAACCATTTTGAAATTTTGTAGATCCCTGGAAAAACTGGAAGCTTTAAAGGGCAGGAACATAAGGCCTAGAGGGGTAGCATTAGAAAAAAGGGGTTTAGGGGGGAAAATGTGTCGGGGGGAGGCAAGCCCTGATCGGGGCCAAAAACCCCCCCAAAAATTTGGGCAAGATTGGCAAATGAGGGGGATGAAAGCTCGAAATAGCACGCTAGCAAAAAAGGGACATTACCCCTGCCCTCCCCCCCTTTAAGGGGGAAAATGGGGATTGCAGGTAAAGGCTAGAAAGGTTTTTTCAAAAAGTTGGGGCCCTAATTATTAGGGGAACAAAAAGGGAAAATCCCCACAAAAAAATGGGATTGTCGAACATTTTTGTTTTTACCGGGGGCCCCCAAGTTCGACAATGCGGATCGGGTTTGACAGTTTTCCCCGGGGGGGAAACTGGTGAGAATCCAGCTGTCGGGTCCACTTTGGCACCAAAGTTAGAGGTAGGGGGAAATTTTTGTCCCCTTAAAAAAATATTTCAGGGGGCCCTTTGGCAAAAAAACTCAAAAGGGAAGGACCTCCAAGGAAATATTTTCAGAAAAAACTACCCTTAAACCGTCCCTCCCGGCCAAAACCCGAGAAAACAGCGGGGAAGTATGAAAAGGTAAAAAAAGTGGGTCAAAAATTAGTGTAGGGGAGAGGGGTTTGGGTTTTTGGGAATGGGGTTTACTTTTTGTCTTGGCTACGGAATCAAATGTATGCTGGGGACGGGCTGCAACCCAAATGGGGAGGGTGCAAAATGTTTTTGGGGACAAAATGGCCAGGAAAATTTTGGGGTAAAATTTAAAAATAGGATGGGGGGGGAGGGGAACTTACAAGATAGTGGGCAAAATTTGTGGAAAGGGAGAGAGAGGGGGGTTAGGAAAAAAAAAAGGGGGTGGGGGTGGAGAGAGAGGGGGTAGGAAAAAGTTTAAAAAAAAACCCGGGGTTTAAAAGGGAAAAAAAAAAGAAAAAATCTCTAAATTGCATTGGGGTGACCAAGCCAGGAGTCTCCTTTAACAAAATTAAAATTTTTTTTAGAATTTCAATTGCTGTAAGAAAAATATACATTTG
Organism: Phyllomedusa bahiana; assembly: GCA_025379985.1. Lineage (NCBI taxonomy): Eukaryota > Metazoa > Chordata > Amphibia > Anura > Hylidae > Phyllomedusa > Phyllomedusa bahiana. The sequence goes on from JAODAL010051179.1 coordinate 24,423, forward strand.
TGGGGATAACTAAGAAAATGGCTGGATGAGACTATGGACTGGGCGATTAAATTACAGGGTTACAGTTTATTTAGAAGAAAAATCGTAAAAAACCCGGGGAAAGGGAAAGGTTTTATGTCCCCTAGTAAAAATTCCCCGTCTGGAAAAACCAACACTTTCGAGAAGATTAGATATAGGAAATAACATGTGGGGAAACTTATGAGTAAATATACAATTGGGGTTTAAAAAATAATAATAAAAAATAAATTTTTTTTATTTAGGCCAACATATTCCCAGCACTTTACAATATAGAGGGAATAAGCACAGACAAACCAGCATTTTCATTATAAAAAAAACTAAAGTACAAAACAGCACGAGGTTTAGGGAACCCCGCTCGCAAGAGCTTAAATTTGTTAGGGGGTATGGTGAAAAAAAGGAAAGACCCGTGCTTGGTTTACAATTGGGCCCCGCCTGTTTCATAAATATGGGGAAAACATAAAATGTAATGAAACCCGCCATCCCAACCATAATCTATATACAAATAAGTGCCAGGGGTGCCAAATTTCAGGGAAATGGGCGAATCTGTGGGAGAATTTGGGGGGTTTTACAATTAGGGGTCTTCAAGCTTGTCTAAGTGGAAAGGGGTTTTCAGAGCCCCAATTAAAACTGTAGGGTTGTGAGTGGGGCCTGATCACATGGGGGGTAAAAAGTTCCCGAGAATGGTGCAAAACGTTTCCCAAAATTTTTGGAGACTAAAAATGGGGGGTTTGGATGGGGTTTAGGGGTGTAAATCTTAATCAGTAGCAGAGCGGAAGGGGAGCAGGTAGGGTGGTAGACAAAGATTAAAAAGGGGGAGATGTATGGGGGGGGGGCAGCACTGTGGAGACCTTTATTGTGAGAGTGATGAGTTTAAAGTTGTATTCTGTACCCGAATAGGCAGCCAGTGCAGGGACTGAACAGGGGGAGAGAATCAGTTTAGCGGCTGGGAAAAAAAGACAAGCCCGGCCCGCTGATTTAGGACGATTGGAGAGGGGAAAAGTTTACAGAGAGGAAGACCAAAAAGTAGGGAGTTACAGTAGTCAAGATGAGAATGAATAAGAGCAACAATGAGAGTTTGAGTTGTTTCCACAGTGAGAAATGGACGGATTCTGGAGATGTTCTTGAGGTGCAGGTGACAGGAGCGGGCAAGGGATTGGATATAGGGGGTGAAGGTCAGATCAGAGTCTAGTATAACCCCCAGACAGCGGGCCTGCTGCCTAGGAGTTATGGTGGTGCCACACACGGAGAGAGAAATAGCAGGGTGAGGTCGGTTAGTAGATGGTGGGATGACTAGAAGTTCAGTTTTAGTGAGGTTTAGTTGGAGATAGAGAGAGGACATGATGTCAGAGACAGCGGACAGACATCACTGGTGTTTTGTAGCAGGGCAGGAGTGATGTCTCGGGAGGAAGTGTATAGTTGAGTGTCATCAGCGTAGAGATGGTACTGGAAGCCAAATCTACTGATGGTTTGTCCAATGGGGGCTGTGTAGAGTGAAAAGAGGAGAGGACCAAGAACGGATCCCTGAGGAACCCCGACAGCAAGAGGAAGAGGAGAGGAGGTAGAACCGGAAAATGAGACACTGAAGGAGCGGTCAGAGAGGTAGGAAGAGAACCAAGAGAGAGCGGTGTCCTGGATACCGATGGCGCGGAGCATGTTGAGGAGGAGGTGGTGATCAACAGTGTCAAATGCTGCAGAGAGATCCAGAAGAAGCAGCAATGAGTAGTTACCCTGCGATTTTGCTGTCAGGAGATCATTTGAAACTTTAGAAAGAGCAGTTTCTGTGGAGTGTAGGGTGCGGAAACCGGATTGCAGAGGGTCTAGAAGAGAGTTAGCAGAGAGATAGCGGATCAGGCGAGAGTAGACCAAGCGTTCCAGGAGTTTGGAGATGAAGGGCAGGTTAGAGACTGGTCGGTAGTTGGCGGCGCAGGAGGGGTCCAGAGAGGGCTTTTTAAGTAAGGGAGTTATAACAGCGTGTTTAAAGGAAGATGGGAAGATCCCAGTGGAGAGAGAGAGGTTACAGATTGTAGTGAGGTGAGAGAGGACAGCTGGAGAAATGGACTGGACAAGGTGGGAGGGAATGGGGTCACTAGAGCAAGTGGTGGGGCGAGCAGACAGGAGAAGCCTGGACACTTCTTCTTCTGATGTCGGGTCAAGGGCTGAGAGCAGATTAGAGGACGTGCGGGGAGGGACAGGATGGGTGTTAATTGGGGATTGTGATGTGATGTTTTGCCGGATGCTGTCAATTTTGTCTTTGAAGTGAGTGGCCAGGTCTTCAGCACAGAGGTCAGTGACCGGGGCCTGAGCTTTGGGCCTGAGGAGGGAGTGGAAGGTGTCAAACAGACGTTTTGGGTTGTTGTGTAGTGTGAGATGAGGGAGGTGAAATATTTTTGTTTGGCGCAGTGAAGGGCAGTGTGGTAAGGT
>JAODAL010051180.1:0-26861 GCA_025379985.1 Phyllomedusa bahiana
GAAAAAATATAAAACTACTATAATACTGCTCCTATGTACAAGAATATAACTACTATAATACTGCCCCTATGTACAAGAAATAAAAACTACTTTTAATTTACTGCCCTATATACAAGAATATAACTGCTATAATACTGCTCCCTAGTACAAGATATAACTACTATAATACTGCTCCCTATGTAACAAGAATATAACTACTATAATACTGCCCCCTATGTACAAGATAATAACTACTAAAATACTGCCCTTATGTACAAGAATAGAACTACTAAAATACTGCCCTTATGTACAAAGAATAGAACTACTATAATACTGCCTCTATGTACAAGAAATAAACTACTATAATTACTGCCCCTATGTGCAAGAATATAACTACTATAATACTGCCCCCCGATGTGCAAGAATATAACTACTCTAATACTGCCCCCGATGTCCAAGAAGATAACAAACTAAAAATACTGCTCCTATGTACAAGAATATAACTACTATAATACTGCTCTTTACTTAATATAATTTCTATGATACTTCTGTATGGATGTAAATCTTATATGTGACATGTGGATATATATGGACACTGGGGAGATATTCAGGCACCGTCTTCAGCGCGGCAAGTTGTGCAGATGTCACATGGCGTTCCTATTACGGCTTCTTCCACCGCTTGGAAATCTCTTGGTTGCAGCTGGGACTTTTCCGCTATAACTTTGCTCGCATGGTAGAGCCGGTGTCATGTGCTTGTTTAACTAATTAAGTTTCGACAAACAGGAAGATGTCCTTAAGGATATGACATTCCTGGCATCTGTCTTGGAGGGTTTGGAGGCGTCCATCCAGATTGTATGACATCTGATCCATATCATGTCTGTCACGGCAGCAGCAGCAGCAGCAGGGCCGCGCCGACAAAGGCGCCGCGCCTTCCAAGGGACTTTCTGAAGATTATTACAAGAAAAATGACATGAAGATGCAATCTCCTCTGCTGCAGGGAGGGATGATAGGACTGGTGCTTTCTGTCATGTATTCTACAGATAACAGAAATAAATCTTAATTTAGAAAGCACCAAAATATTTACAATCTGGGAAATATGAATGGGGACATTTTAGCTACTCCCATCCTAAGGGCTCATGTGTACAGCAAAGCCATGTGCAGGAGGCTGTATGATAGAACATGGCCCCAAATGTGGGACTTGGATGCTGTATGTAGCTATAATAAAAGTAATTGTTACACAAGGTTGTAAAAAGGGTTTTTTTCACCTGCTGTTTCAGAGACTCCCCAGGCGCTTCAGACCCACATTTCATGGTCACGCTGTGGGTGGTTCTATGCAGTAATTGACAACTCATCTCTGATATGCCTATTTGAGCCTGTTACAGTGATATGACTGCATGAGATGTAAAATCTGTAGTAAAAAAGACTACAGAGCACTAAGGAGTGAAAAGGGTCCCTTATTGTCACGTTTCAGTGGTTACAGTAGGTACTGACATGTTGAACGCTGGGCAGGGCGGGCCCTCAGTCATCTATTAACCATTTCAGGGCCCCATAGAGTAAATCAAATGGGCCCCCCCCCATTACTAGTTTCTATTTTTTAACATATCAGTAGGCCCCTGTGTGATTAGGGTCCCTGACAGGAGTATTGCCTGTAGTGCCCTCTTGGTCCCCCTGGCACTGGGTATTGTGGATCCTATGGGTCACCGTGAGTGTAGATGGTAGGCTACTAGTGGTGGCAGCCGGCATGCAGGACAAGGGCACCGAATACTGGGAGAGGTGACGGGTCACAACAGGTGTATCCATGGACAGGTAACCAAGTCCTTGCACGATGACAGCAGGTACAAACCTGCACAAGCAAAGTCAGGTAAGAGAGTCCCGGGTAGGTAACGGAGAGGTACAGCGGCAAAATAACAGCAGGAATAGACTGGTGCAATGGCAGGAACAGCAGAGGAGGAGCAGCTAACACAGGGGTTAAAACAGGAACACCAGAAACCAGCAGCGGTTGTCGGGAGCTCAGATGGACATTAATGAACTGATACAAGAGCAGAGGCAGGAAGTTCCTTATAATCCAGGAGGTCGGAGGTCATCGGACAAATAAATGGTACACTGTCCCTTTAAATCCAGACCAGCGGGCGGGTGCGCTCCCATTGAGCATGCGCAGACACAGACAAGAACAGGAAGTGGGGACACCAACAGGAATGCAGCAGGGACACGGTCATGTCCCCGTTGTGGATCGCAGTATGGACCGTGATACTTATCAAGAACAAACAACTTCCAGCTAATCAGATAAAAGAGAGGAGAGAGAAATGGTAGGTAACCAAGAGACACTTGTGTGCACTCAGAAGAGAGAAAATCTCTCTTATCTCCTGAAAAGAGTTTTCTCACTACAAAGATTAGCTTTCAAAACGTAGGGAAAGGTAAATAAAAACTTTTACTAAATACTTTGCTCTTTTGATATTGCCCTGCTCAGGAGATAAGAGATTTTATCTACTCTGAGAGCACACAAGTGTTTCCGTCCATATCTCCCTTCCTGATTAGACAGAAAGCAGGGAGTGACGTCACCATAGTCACATGGAGCATCTTCTTTATCTCTAACAAGATTAGATAGCGTAACCGTGATAAGCACTAGTTTTCACTCCTTGGAGCTCTGTAGTTTTGATTAATAGAGATGAAATTTCTTGCATTTATGTCACTGTAATGCTCAGATAGTTGTAGAGGAGCTCAATATGCTAATCACTGCTATAGAACCACCAGGCAGTGTGAGGCTACAGCTGCCTGTGACTCTGTGAAACAGCATGGCGACCCACAAAGGGGCGGGGATTGTAAAAAGTGGTCACGGATGGTCTAAGGGCGGTTTCGAGTGGTCTATGGGGGACAGTCCTGGGCAGTTTTAGCCCCCACATCCTGCCAGGTTGTGCAGGTCTGATCTAGGAGGATTATAATACTACAGGATACTGAGCAATGTAATAATCTAGTAGAGATTGATAGTAAAGAATTTCCAAACTGAAAACTAGTAGCGAATGTAGGTTTGCTCACTGCACAGAAGAAAAATCCTAAAAGTGTGGGTGCATCTCACCCTACTCACTATGTACATATTATGATCCCAGTATTCATGGACCTCCATCTCCTATGCCAAATATTCAAGTGTGGTCTACTACCCAGTGAGGTCCCGTATACCTGCCACTCATTCTGCACTGATGTCCAGTTAGTACAGGGATTCCTCGGGTTATGAACAGGATAGTGACTGTAGGTTTGTTCTTAAGCATAGTTGCCAACTTTTGAAAGTGGAAAAGCAGGAGATTGAGGAGGGCGGCGCGCACAGCTTTTTGGTGTGCCACGCCCCTTCAAAAGCCACACCCACTCCACCTAACTGCATAACGGCTTTGGAAGAAAACCAGGTAGTTGCCCTTATAGCCAGGTCGTAGCCCCCCATTATCCAGGTAGTGCCCCTTACAGGCGGGAAGATGCCCCCTTGTAACCAGGTAGTTGCCCCCTTTATTAGCCAGGTATTGCCCCCTTTATTAGCCAGGTATTGCCCCCCTTTATTAGCCAGGTATTGCCCCCTTTATTAGCCAGGTAGATGCCCCCTTTATTAGCCAGGTAGAGCCCCCTTTGTAGTCAGGTATTGACCCCTTTATTAGCCAGGTATTGCCCCCTTTAGTAGTCAGGTATTGCCCCCTTTAGTAGTCAGGTATTGCCCCCTTTAGTAGCCAGGTATTGCCCCCTTTAGTAGTCAGGTATTGCCCCCTTTAGTAGCCAGGTATTGCCCCCTTTAGTAGCCAGGTATTGCCCCCTTTATTAGCCAGGTATTGCCCCCTTTATTAGCCAGGTAGAGCCCCCTTTATTAGCCAGGTAGAGCCCCCTTTATTAGCCAGGTAGAGTCCCCTTTATTAGCCAGGTAGAGTCCCCTTGTTGTAGCCAGGTAGAGCCCCCTTGTTGTAGCCAGGTATTGCCCCCTTTATTAGCCAGGTATTGCCCCCTTTATTAGCCAGGTAGAGTCCCCTTGTTGTAGCCAGGTATGCCCCCTTTATTAGCCAGGTAGAGTCCCCTTGTTGTAGCCAGGTAGTGCCCCCTTTATTAGCCAGGTAGAGCCCCCCCCTTTGTAGCCAGGTAGAGCCCCCTTATAGTTGATAAAAGTAAAATAATAAAATCCACTCACCTCACCAGGCTCCTGCAGCTCCGGACACCTCCCGGCCGATCTCCTCAGCGACGCAGGGGAGTGAGTGCAGCCGCGCGTCACTTCCCCTGCGCCGCTGACCTGTATGTACGGCGCGCACAGGCGCCAGACATACAGGGGGAGAAGGGAGGAGGGTAGATTAATTAACCCCTTAAGCCGAACTCCTGAAAAGTAGTTAATGACCAGAACATTTTTTTAGTTTTTGCCTCCTTGCGTTTCAACAGTTGTAACTTTTTTATTTTTGCAATGACGCAGTTGGATGAGGCCTCGTTTTATTCGAGACAAGTTGGACTTTATGGGGGAATAGTTTAAGTTCACTTTCATTTTGTAAATTTTTTTTGTTTTTTTTACTTTTTTTACACCGTTCACATTTCACACGTAATAACTTGTTAGATTAATTCTACAGGTTATTACGGTCGTGTGGATACCTAATATGTGTAGGTTTTTTTGTGCGTGTAATTTATGCACAATTATTTTTTTATTTATTTTTATTTTATTATTTATTTATTTTTTTACACTTTTTATGTGTTTTTTTTACTGTTTACATTTTTTTTTTTTTTACACTTAGTAATGTATTAGAATATTAATATATGCTAATACATTATAATCTGTGTCAGTCTGGGCGCCGCAAACACTGTAGTCTACAGCGACGCCAAAAGATGTCGCTGTAGACGAACGACCCGCACCAGCTGACGCCAAAAGTCAGTGGGCGGTCGTTAAGGGGTTAAATGTAACTCGAGCACCAAAGGGTTATCTTTTAGTAATGAATAGTACAGGGAAGGGTTTTTACATTTGTTTTGCTGTCTGTGCCCCTGTTTGGAAGATTTCATCTGATTTTCACCTAGTGTGCTGCTGTGGCATGCTGGAACTTGTAGTTCCACAGCTATTATCTGGTGTGAAACATGGAACTACAAGAGCCAGCATTCCCCATAAGTCTCGATTTGTAACTAGGGGACAGATGTAAGACGGAACGGTGTAAGTCGGGGACTGCCTGTATGCCTCTGTGTCCCCTGAAATTTCCATCTTTGATGGATCCGCATGAATCATAGTGAATCTGAGGAAGAACATTTGTTTTCTTGAATTAAGGCAAAAATAACATCAGCAATCACCTAATAATAATGTAGCATATAAAGTCACGCTCATTTTGATTCACGATTGTTGAAGGCTCAAGGGGCAGAACATAGAGTTTCATATCCAAATACTCAGTCACTTTGGATGCTATTGACATAACTCAGGCTGAAAGTTTTCTGAAGTCCTGAGCTCTTCTAGGCGGGTCTCTAAAGTCTGTTCCCTGGGGCTCCTGAATCATAATAAAAGATTTCAGAGAATCCCGTCCAAGATGTGCAGAGGTTTCAGCATTCCAGGTGCTAAGTTTTTCTAATAATATAAAATTTAGAATGTGACCTTCACAGGGCACAGAAGGTTAGTGTAGACAATTGAAAGATCATGAGGAAGACTTTCAAATACTACCCTGGCCCCTAATTCCTCAGACACCAACTGAGCCCCTGGATGGTGGTGTTGGCTCTATGGACCCTTCCAGCAGCTGTGGGGTCTCTGGATGGTGGTGTTGGTTTTATGGCCCCTCCAGCAGCTGTGGGGCCCCTGGATGGTGGTGTTGGCTCTATGGATCCTCCAGCAGCTGTGTCCCCCTGGATGGTGGTGTTGGCTCTATGGACCCTCAAGCAGCTGTGGGGCCCCTGGATGGTGGTGTTGGCTCTATGGACCCTCCCGCAGCTCTAGGAGCCCCTGGATGGTGGTGTTGGTTTTATGGACCCTCCAGTAGCTGTGGGGCCGCTGGAGGGGGGTGTTGGCACTATGGACCCTCCAGCAGTTGTTGGGCCCCTGGATGGTGTTGTTGGGTCTATGGACCATCCAGCAGCTGTGGGGCCCCTGGATGATGGTGTTGGCTCTATGGACCCTCCAGCAGTTGTGGAGCCCCTGGATGGTGGTGTTGGCTCTATGGACCCTCCAGCAGCTGTGGGGCCCCTGGGTGGTGGGTTTGGCTCTATCGACCCTCCAGCAGAGGTGAGTGCGTGTTGGCTCTATGGACCCTCCATCAGCTGTGGGGACCCGGGATGGTGGTATTGGCTCTATGGACCCCTCCAGCAGCTGTGGGGTCTCTGGATGGTGGTGTTGGTTTTATGGCCCCTCCAGCAGCTGTGGGGCCCCTGGATGGTGGTGTTGGCTCTATGGACCCTCCCGCAGCTCTAGGAGCCCCTGGATGGTGGTGTTGGTTTTATGGACCCTCCAGTAGCTGTGGGGCCCCTGGATGGTGGTGTTGGCTCTATGGATCCTCCAGCAGCTGTGGGGCCCCTGGATGGTGGGGTTGGCTCTATGGATCCTCCAGCAGCTTTGGGGCCCCTGGAGGATGGTGTTGGCTCTATGGACCCTCCAGCAGCTGTGGAGCCCCTGGATGGTGGTGTTGGCTCTATGGACCCTCCAGCAGCTGTGGGGCCCCTGGATGGTGGTGTTGGCTCTATGGACCCTCCAGCAGCTGTGGGAGCCCCTGGAGGGTGGTGTTGGCTATATGGCTCAACCAGCAGCTGTGGGGCCACTGGATGGAGGTATTGGCTCTATGGACCCTCCAGCAGCTGTGGGAGCCCCTGGATAGTGGTGTTGGCTCTATGGACCCTCCTGTGGGAGCACCTGGATGGTGGTGTTGACTCTATGGACCCTCCAGCAGCTGTGGGAGCCCCTGGTTAGTGGTGTTGGCTCTATGGACCCTCCTGTGGGAGCCCCTGGATAGTGGTGTTGGCTCTATGGACCCTCCTGTGGGAGCCCCTGGATAGTGGTGTTGGCTCTATGGACCCTCCTGTGGGAGCCCCTGGATAGTGGTGTTGGCTCTATGGACCCTCCTGTGGGATGCAGTCGGCTCCAGATACCTGTGACAACCTATCAGGACCTTAAGTCACTCCCAGCTCATCTAGCTGCTATCCATGCTACTCTAGAGATTAGCTGGTGGTCATAATAATGTGACTGTAGATTTGTCCTCCTCTCTCGATGGTTGCTAAGTGGATGAGAGTATTGTGACAGATGTACTGTGTGTCGCGAGACAATTGGATGTTCTTACCTGCTGCTCCTTCTCCCCTCTCACCGCATGCAGTCTCATAGACACACTGCAGCTGCACCTCCCTCCTCCCTTTCCACTATATACTGTATTACAGTACATGCATCACTTGGTTCCTGAGGACGTTTCTAATAATTTACAGAGATCCTACAGGCAGGGAAAAGTAAAACACGCTCTTCTGGAAGGTAAGGAAGATGCCACCTTCTCCACATTTGATATACTACAAAGTTTCCTATACTATACGTACTACAAAGTAAATCTATAATAGCGGCTATCCTTTAAGAAGATAAAACTTCCCCCTTTAGGTCGTTTAAGGTTCCCATACCCCCGGGACTGCTGGGAGCAGAGGATAAATGGAGAGGTTCAGAACGGGACTTTTACCATATATCTTGGAGGAGACAAAGAAAAGATGTTGAAGGTGTTCTGTGACATGGAGACTGATGGAGGTGGATGGATTGTAAGTATAGGAGGACTAGTTACCAGTTAACCCTTTTTTTATCCATTTGGCATTAAAAGTTTCCCCTAGGATTGGTATAATAGAAGTAGTTTGGCTGCTATATTGCTCTTAAAGGGGTCTTCTCACCACATTGATTAGCTTTACACATGTAGGGAGAGGTAAATAAAGATTATTACCAAATACCTTGTTTTTCTGATTTTGCTTCATTTTAGAGTTAGAGCAGATCTAATCTCTTGCTTGTTTACACAAGCTTCTCTAATTACCGACCACCTCTCTCTGCTCTAGAGGTGCCCAGATGGTGACTTCACTCCCTGCTGTGTGTTATCTGATAGACGAGCACATGATAACATTACTTACTGATAAGCTTCAGCAATTAGAGCTCTTGTGCCCTACTGTTAAAACCTCTCTAACACCAATGTCCTTCTAACAGGCTCAGGTAGGAATAGCAGAGCTGAATATCAGTTACTGCTGTAGAATCGCCCACAGCCTGAATAGGAAGTGCGAGCCTGCAGCTATAGAACCACCCATAGCCTGAACAGGAAATGGAAGCCTGAAGCTGCAAAACTGCCCACAGCCTGAACAGGAAGTGGGAGCCTGAAGCTGTAGAGCTGCCCACAGCCTGAGAAGGAAGTGGGAAATTGGAAGCCTCAAGCTGTAGAAGCGCCCATAGCCTGAATAGGAAGTAGGGGCCTGCAGCTATAGAACCACACATAGCCTGAATAGAGAGTGGGTGCCTGGAGCTGTAGAACTGCTGACAAGCTGAACAGGAAGTGGGAGCCTGAAGCTGTAGACCCTCCCAAAGCCAGAGCAGGAAGTGGGAGCCTGAAGCTGTAGAACTCCCCACAGCCTGAACAGGAAGTGGGAAAGTGGGAGCCTGAAGCTGTAGAACTGCCCACATCCTGAACAGGAAGTGTGAGCCTCAAGCTGTAGAACCGCCCATAGCCTGAATAGGAAGTGGGAGCCTGCAGCTATAGAACCACACACAGCCTGAATAGAGAGTGGGTGCCTGAAGCTATAGAGCAGACCACAGTCTGAACAGGAAGTGGGAGCTAAAATTGGCTGTGAAGAGCATGGTGAGAACACCCCTTTAGGTTCTTATGTTCACAGCAAAGCTGTGTGCTTAAAGCTATATGGTAGAACATGCTTGTGTGTATCATCAAATGTGGGTCATATTATCTATAGTACAATCCAATGGAATAGTTCTTAGCCAGGTGGGTAAACCTCTTTTAGGTGAAGACTTGTATATAATAGTCCCTACAGTATATATTGTATTGCATATGTTGAGATATCCTCTAATATCTTTACAGGTCTTCCAGAGAAGGATGGACGGGACTACAAACTTCTACCGGGAATGGGATGATTATAAGAACGGGTTTGGTAACCTGACCTCTGAGTTCTGGCTCGGTAAGTGATCACAGGGATAAACGCCAATCCATCCACTAGTCCAAAATTTTTAATACATCAATGTTGCTTCTAATTCATAGCAGTATTTTAGCGTTTGAGAGGTTATCCAGGTCTTAATGGCCTATCCTTAGTCAATTCATCCATATATGGTTGGTGGGATTCCAAATCAACAGTATGGGGGCTGAGCTGCAGTACCAGGCACAACCACGTTTATGTGTACGGCACTGCGGTACCGCAAGTACCATGGCTTGTTCCTCCTGCTGATTGTTGAAGACCTCATAGACTATAGATAAATGACCTAACCAGGAGCGTAACTAGAAATGGCCCCCGGTCCATAAAAAAAAAAATTAACGTATCACATGTTCTGTCGAGAATAACGGAAAAAATAGTGTACACCAGACACATCCCGCACACGCCGGTCACACCCTGGACACACGGCGGTCACATTTCGCACACGCCAGTCACATCCCGCACATGCCGGTCACACCCCGGACACATCCCGCACACGCCGGACACACGGCGGTCACATCCCGCACATGCCGGTCGAATGCCAGACACATCATGCACACCCCGGACACATCCCGCACACGCCGGTCACACCCCGGACACACGGCGGTCACATTTCGCACACGCCAGTCACATCCCGCACACACCGGTCACACCCCGGAAACATCCCGCACACACCGGTCACATGCCGGACACATCCTGCACACGCCGGTCGCATGCCGGACACATCCCGTACACGCTGGTCACACACCGAACACATCCTGCACACGCCGGAAACATCCCGCACACGCCGGTCACACGGCAGACACATCCCGCACTGGCGCGCACAGGATCCGAACTTCCGGGGGAGCAGACATGGGAGCAGCTGCCCTGGGGCCCCTAAGAGCCTGGGCCCCTGGCAACTGCTACATCTGCTACCCCGGTAGTTACGCCCCTGGACCTAACCTAAAGGATAGGCCATCTAGGACGATGGCTGGAACGATGGTAAGATGAAGGTAGGCAACCGTGTAGGCACTACTTCAGCTGAGGCAGGAAGGGGATGCAAGGAGGTATGGTGGGCTGATATTTTCATTGGGAGGGCACTGCATGTCTTATTGGCCTAGGACACCGGAATACATTGCCCCAAGCCTGCCTAGAAATTCATGGAATGAGTGGTAAGAACTTTTTGCTGAAAAAACAATGTCGGAAGCCAGAACTTACTGTTTCCAATGTTTGTTTGCATCACCCTTCTTTACTTACAATGTGGAAATTCTTGGTTGTGTACTTGGTCATGGGCACCAGGTTGGCTTTGTAGGGTTGGTGTCGCCGTTCCACCTTGCTACCCAAGTCATCCTCACCTGGTCATCCAAAATCAAATCCGAATCAGTATTTTTTTTGTAATTCAGTGACCAGTCTGAGAAGATCCTTCTCTCGTACGACCTTCACTTGTCTCCTGTGTTGCCCTTCTGCAGGTAACATCGCTCTGCATCGGATCACCTCTTCAGGCTCCTATGAGTTACGCGTGGATCTCCGGGCTGAAGAAGAGACGGCCTATGCTGTTTATGATGAATTCCTTGTGGAGGCTGAAGACAACAACTTCAGGCTGAGGCTTGGACAATATAGAGGAAATGCCGGTATAGAGGATAATGCATAGTTTTGGGATGATATCATGGAGAGCTTATTAATTGCATGTGACACCTGTTTACATTTAGTGATACTTTGGTGGTTTTTATTTGCTGAAGCTGCGGAAATGCAAACTTTATTCCCATTCTACATTCTGTAGTCTGGGGCATGAGGAGCCTAAAAATGTTCATAGCTTGGTCTACCAAGAATAAACTTAGCTTGGTCCAGCATTTATATCTGGACACCATTAATCTAGGACTTGTCCCACCCTACTGCATAAGAGTGACAAATAGTGAATGTGACCCCCTTCATCACACCCTGAAATAAAAAAAAAAGAAGCAGGTTCCTACACGAATACAGGCACCAGACTGGACCTCCTAAACTAATGCAAAAACCAGGCTAGATCTTTATATTAATATGAATCCACGCCCAGACTGTAAGAAATAACCATGACCTAAACCCCCTAAATAAAAGACAACACCAAAGCAGATCCCCTTAAAAGGGTATTCTCACCACATTGATTAGCTTTAAACATGCAAGCAAAGGTAAATAAATAAAGATTGTTACCAAATACATTGTGCTTCTGATTTTGCTTTGTTTATGAGATATAGAAGATTTTATCTCCTGCTTGTTTACACAAGCTTCCCTAGATAACCAACCATCTTTCTCTGCTCGCATTGCTCCAGCTGCCCTGTCTGACCATGGTGACGTCACTCACTGCTGAGTGTTATCTCCAGATCAAGAGCACGTTTATCTATTTTACTGACCAACTTTAACCCCTTTGAGCTCTGTAGCCATGTGCACTACTGTTCGGACCCCAAAACTGATATAAACATCAGACCAGACCTTCTAAACTAATGCAAATACCCAGACTAGATCCCTATATTAGTACAGATCCCAGACCCCCTAAAGTAATGCAAAACCCAGACTAGATCCCTATATTAATTCAGATCCCAGACCAGATCCCTAAAGTAATGCAAAACCCAGACAAGATTCCTATATAAATACAGACCCCAGAGCCTTCTTAACTAATGCAAAACCCAGTCTAGATCACTATATTAATACAGATTCCAGAACAGACCCCTCTAAAGTAATGCAAAACCCAGATTGGATCCCTAAAATAATACAGATCCCAGACCACCCCCTAAAATAATGAAAATCACCGACAAAATCTTTATATAAATACAGACCCCACAACCTCCTTAACTAATGCAAAATCCATACTAGATCTATATATTATTACATACCGCAGACTATACCTTCTTAATATGGAACCCAGATCAAACCTTCAAAAAAAAAAAGCCCAAAAAATAGACCCAAGACCAGACCCTCTAAATAAATTATCTTCAAACCCCAAATACAGACTAAAGACCAGACCTCCTTAACTATTGCAAAACCCAGACTAGATCCCTATATTAAAACAGATCCCAGACTCCCTAAAATAATGCAAAACCCAGACTAGATTCCTATATTAATACAGACCCGAGACCACCTAAAGTAATGCAAAACCCAAACTAGATCTCTATATTAAAACAGGTCCCAGACCAGAACCCCTAAAGTAATCCAAAACCCAGACTAGATCACTATATTAATACAGATCCAAGACCAAACCCTGTAACTATAAAGCAGACCTCCTAAACTGATACAGATCCCAGAATAGACACCCCTGATGTGAAACCCATCAAAACTTGTAAAAAAAAAATCCAGACCCAAGATCGAACCACTTAAATAAACTTCAGACACCATAAAATACAGACCTCCTGACAAGACACACTTAATGAATACAGACCACGCGACCCCCCTACACAAATACAAACCTCAGACAAGGCCCCTAAAGTAGTGCAAAACCCAGACTGGGTCCCTATATTAATACAGATCCCAGGCCACCCCCTAAATTAATGCAAAACCCAGATTGGATCCTAAAAATATTACAGATCCCAGACCAGACCCCTGAAAGTAATAAAAAACCCAGACAAGATCTTTAATATAAATACAAACCCCAGAGCCTCCTTAACTAATACAGACCCCCCTAAAGTAATGCAAAATCCAGACTAGATCCCTATATTAATACAGACCCCCTAAAGTAAAGCAAAACCCAAACTAGATCTCTATATTAAAGCAGGTCCCAGACCAGACCCTGTAACCATAAGGCAGACCTCCTAAACTTATTAAAGATACCACATTTGCCATCCGCAAAGTATACAAAGTAGATGGTGCAGGATCTAGACCCTGAATAGTATAGATGAATAAGTGTGGACCACAAATATATTTTTTTTTTCCCCAGGGGACTCCATGAGCTATCACAACAATATGATCTTCTCTACACGTGACCGAGACGCCCAGCGCAGAATCCTTCCATGTGCCATGTCATATAGGGGAGCCTGGTGGTACAGGAACTGCCACTACGCCAACCTCAACGGGCTCTACAACAACAACAAAGACCACCAGGTAAGGGATCAAACCTCCTCGAGAGACGTTACCAAGAGAATATTGTTAGACAATTTTGGAACACAAAAAAATGTTGTTCCTTTCTTCACTGTTTGGAATCCCGATGTGTTTGGATCCACCCTGTTCTACAGGAACATTGTGTAGCTGTCAGGATCCTGAGCTCCAGACAGAACGTGTCATAAGTTACTGAATATACAAACACTTATTACTTTACAACAAACAATTAAATTAACGCATGACAAGGCGAAGACTAGCATGTGCTCTTGACATTTGCTGTTGGGGCTTGTTGCGCCTGAGTGGACAAAAGATGAGATTTTTCCTGGCTCATAAGACATTTCATAGAGTTTAAAAGCATAAGGTGATAGAATATCAGACACTCACGGGGAGCAAGGGAAACTCCTGGTGGACCCATGGGCATGGGAGGCATGGGGCTGCTTTTCAAGGAGAAAGACAGAGAAAGAGAGGCAGAAAGCAAAGATCATGTGCACTATGTGCATTAATGTACAGCAGCTGTAGAATGGGCCCCAAAAATGAACTCCACTGTTGACCCCAAGAAGCAAGTTCACGGGGAGCAAGGGAAACTCCTGGTGGATCCATGGGCATGGGAGGCATGGGGCTGCTTTTCAAGGAGAAAGACAGAGATAGAGAGGCAGAAAGCAAGGATCATGTGCACTATGTGCATTAATGTACAGCAGCTGTAGAATGGGCCCCAAAAATGAACTCCACTGTTGACCCCAAGAAGCAAGTTCACTGGTGGTCCCAAGAATCAACTCCATGGGTGTAGCCCCAAGAATCAGCTCCCTTGTTGGCCCCAAACAAACCATGTCACTGGGGGGCCCTCACAATCACCTACACTGATGGGCCCCAGAATTAACTTCACTGGTGAGCACCAAGAATCAACTTCACTGTTGGGCCCCAAGAATCAATTTCACTGGTGGGTCCCAAGAATCATCTCCGTTGTTGGGACCCATGAATCAACTCCACGGGTGTAGCTTCAAGAATCAGCTCCATTGTTGGGCCCCAAGAATCCACTTCACTGGTGAGCCCCAAAGATTCCAGTCCGATACTGATAATAAATGCTAATATATAACATGGGTTAATTCTCTTGAGTGGTTCTCCTTTTAGAAGAAGATCATCTCAGACTAGAGAAAATCCAACAGATCAATTTTCTTTAACATTTCACAAATGGAGGCACCGCAGTCTTGATGGTGATGATTCTTAGATAAGACAAAGATGTTAACAGTTGAATAACAACATTGAATAGTATAGAATCTGGTTCAGGTCCCCATTCTTTTCACAGGAGTCCTTCTCAGTCCTGTGTAACTTCCCACCGGACCACATCAGTTCCACAGTTACCGCCATCTATCTGGTGACTGGTATTCTCTCTATTGGCGTCTTCTCTCAGAAGCTGTGTCCTCAACAGTGCTTCCCATAAAGATACTGCCCTAGGGACTTAATCCTTGTACTGGCACCTCTGGCCCCCTCCAGGGCTTGCCAACTGATCTACTGTCAGCATTGTCAGGAGTCTCAATTTTCCAGACCCTACTCTTAGTCCCTACTTTACTGCTTGTAGCACTCCTTAAATAGTAAATAAAACTCGCTTCTTTATTGAAAGAGTTATAGAACGTGACCTCATATGCAAGACATGCCACAACGCTGACGCATTTCGAACCTAGTGGCTCTTAGTCATGGCATAAATCTGACGTAAACATGCCAACAATATATTAAAAATCATCCAATGGCAAAACGAACACCCACCTGATTCCAATAAAGTGTACTGAGTGGATTCATCCCAAACCAGCAAGTTAAGCAGAGCCATTATCACTGCACTCACCGGCATGCAAAGCAGACGCTCATGGATGACGTGGTGGAGAGGGAGGGGAGGCTCCATTAGGTAACAAACATGGAGTACGCCAACTTGGGGGAAGAACTTACCCTAAGGAACTCCACTGTACTTCCTCTCCCATTATCCATGGCCACATCCTAGGCCCCAGTTTGTAGACCACACTTCAGACCTTACTATCAAGGGCCCTTTGTAGGCCTAGAGGTCAACCAGATCTTGCTGCAGCCATCTATTGATTCAATAGAACTTGGCAAAATACCCCAGACAGCACCCAGTTACAGCTTCCCCCAGATTTGAGCACACCACCACTCACCCCTTACATTTTCCTATATCGTTGACTCACACAGCACCATGTAAGTCACCTCTTGTACAACTATAGTCTCTTACCCCAAGATTACTAGCCATCACTCAACTATCTTACTGTCTGCTTGGAGTCAAATTGCTCCCCCTTAGAATTCCACAAGCCCATACCACAGTCTCAAGCCCAACATGGCTCCCAGTGGAAAAACCATTTCCCGGCTTCAGTCCACCACTGAGGTACTAAATGCCAAGAAAAAAGTGATTCCTCCCACGACGTTTCGTTGTTCCTGGGCAGAATGCCCCATGTCCAATCATGCAATGAGGCTTTCATTTGGTTTGTAGACCATGTTAATTGATCGATGGTTTTTCTGGTGTGCTTTACTCTTCTTGGTCTACATCCAAGGTCCCATGTGGTTATTTGACACAAGAATGTACATATTAATTCTAGCTAAAATATATCCCTTGTTCTATTCTATTTGATCGTGGATAATGTAATAAATCTTTCCTTTCATTCCTTAGGGTGTAAATTGGAAAACTTGGAAAGGTTTTGAGTTCTCCATCCCCTTCACCGAGATGAAAATGCGCCCTCGAGGAGTGGGAAACAGACGCCGACTCTAGATCTAAGACCTTCTCTGGAACCACTAAACTGAAAACTGGAAGCAATGTGACACCTCCTGCAACCTTAACATTCAGTCCACCCTTCCAGGATACTCAAAATACTCAAACTCAGCAAAAAAAAAAAAAAAACTCTAGACCTTTCAAAAAATAAGACTGGCTTTATCATGAAACACATTATACGTATCATACTATAGAAATTAAACAAAATTGGGGACAATTTTCGCAGGAAGGAGAAATCTGGAATCAGAGTCAGGAATTTAGATACAGAACCAACTATGGGTGAAGGAAATGCAAAAACAAAGCGGAACAATGGCGTTCATAGAAGGGAAGATACTGAGAAGGGCCTGGTATGTCTTACCCCCAACATGACCCATTAGCTAACAGTGCAGTTCCTCCAAAGAGGGAAGTTTTGCATGGGTTGTTGCCACCCATTAGCAAAGGGGGTAGGACCAACCAGTAATGGGGCCCCTTCTCTCTAAGGGACCCATAGAAGTCTCATGGTTTGCCTTTGAGTAGGATGGACAGTGAGACATGGGTTAGTAAATGGCAAAACCATGACCATAGAACGTGGGGAGCCACCTAAGATCTAAGCTAAGAAGAAAATGCTAGTAAGCTTGATGGTGAGATGAAAT
Organism: Phyllomedusa bahiana; assembly: GCA_025379985.1. Lineage (NCBI taxonomy): Eukaryota > Metazoa > Chordata > Amphibia > Anura > Hylidae > Phyllomedusa > Phyllomedusa bahiana. The sequence continues at coordinate 16,531 of JAODAL010051180.1, forward strand.
ATGTATAGAAGTCCAGATGTTGTGGATGTATATAGATGTAAATGCAATTTTGCTAGTTAGTTCTAGAATTAAAAGAAAGAGAAAAAATACAAATTGTCATAAAAAGATAAAAGAGCAATATTGTCACCACGAAACCTGTGAACGGGGTTGTAGCCTCCACGATGAGGTCCGGGGTAAGAGGTGCGTGTCACAGTGTCAATGAGATAATGGTGGCAGGAGTAGGGCCCCGGTTCTACCCTATACCTGCCATCGATATATAAATATATATATAGCAAAATGGAAACACTGTCTATTTTTATAGAAGCACAGAATTGGAGGGATGTGACGGGAGGGAAGAGAGGATGAAAGTCTGTTCTGCAAAATCGCTTTAAATAAAATCTGATGGGACATGATGATGATGACTTGTGTGTAATGTGATGTCAAAACACTGCACCATGTGATATCAGAACCTATTACTGAGCCATTGTGATGTCAGAACCTAGTACTGCACCATGTGATATCAGAACCTAGTACTGCGACATGTGATGTCAGAACCTAGTACTGCGACGTGATGTCAGAACCTAGTATTGCCCAATTTTTGATGTCGAAGTTGCACTGCGCCATGTGATTTTCAGAACTATTTTGCGCCATTGTGATGTCAGAACTAGTACTGCACCATTGTGATGTCAGAACCTAGTACTGCGCAATGTGATGTCAGAACGTAGTACTGAGCCATTGTGATGTCAGAACGTAGCAAGTCGCCATGTGATATCAGAACCTATTACTGCGCCATGTGATATCAGAACCTATTACTGAGCCATGTGATATCAGAACCTATTACTGAGCCATGTGATATCAGAACCTAGTACTGCGACATGTGATGTCAGAACCTAGTATTGTGCCATGTGATGTCAGAACGTAGCACTGCACCATGTGATATCAGAACCTAGCACTGCGCCATTGTGATGTCAGATCCTAGTACTGCGCCATTGTGATGTCAGATCCTAGTACTGCGCCATTGTGATGTCAGAACTGAGCACTGCACCATGTGATGTCAAAACCTAGTACTGCGCCATTGTGATGTCAGAACTGAGCACTGCGCCATGTGATATCAGAACCTAGTACTGCGCCATTGTGATGTCAGAACCTAGTACTGAGCCATTGTGATGTCAGAACCTAGTACTGAGCCATTGTGATGTTAGAACCTAGTACTGCGCCATGTGATGTCAGAACATAGCAAGGCACCATGTGATATCAGAACCTAGTACTGAGCCATTGTGATGTCAGAACCTGGTACTGCGCAATGTGATGTCAGAACGTAGCACGGCGCCATGTGATGTCAGAACGTAGCACTGCACCATGTGATATCAGAACCTAGTACTGCGCCATAGTGATGTCAGAACCTAGTACTGCGCCATTGTGATGTCAGAACCTAGCACTGCGCCATGTGATGTCAGAACCTAGTATTGCGCCATGTGATGTCAGAACCTAGCACTGCGCCATTGTGATGGCAGATCCTAGTACTGCGCCATTGTGATATCAGAATGCAGCACTGCGCCATATGATATTAGAACCAAGTACTGCGCCATTGCGATGTCAGAACGTAGTACTGAGCCATGTGATGTCAGAACCTAGTACTGAGCCATGTGATGTCAGAACCCAGTACTGAGCCATTGTGATGTCAGAACCTAGTACTGCGCCATGCGATGTCCGAACCTAGCACTGCGCCATTGTGATATCAGAACCGAGCAATGCACCATGTGATGTCAAAACCTAGTACTGCGCCATTGTGATGTCAGAACCTATTATTGCGCCATGTGATGTCAGAACCTAGCACTGCGCCATTGTGATGGCAGATCCTAGTACTGCGCCATTGTGATGACAGATCCTAGTACTGCGCCATTGTGATGACAGATCCTAGTACTGCGCCCTTGTGATGTCAGAACTGAGCACTGCACCATGTGATGTCAAAACAATTACTGCCGTCCCTTGTGATGTCGACTGAGCACTGCACCATGTGATGTCAAAACCTAGTACTGCGCCATTGTGATGTCAGAACCTAGCACTGCACCATTGTGATGTCAGAACCTAGTACTGCACCATTGTGATGTCAGAACCTAGTACTGCGCCATGTGATGTCAGAACGTAGCACGGCGCCATGTGATATCAGAACCTATTACTGAGCCATGTGATGTCAGAACCTAGTACTGCGCCATGTGATGTCAGAACCTAATACTGAGACATGTGACGTCAGAACCTAGTATTGCGCCACGTGATGTCAGAACGTCGCACTGCACCATGTGATGTCAGAACCTAGTACTGCACCATTGTGATGTCAGAACCTAGCACTGTGCAATGTGATGCCAGAACCTAGTACTGCGACATTGTGGTGTCAGAACTGAGCACTGCACCATGTGATGTCAGAACTGAGCACTGCGTTGTAGGTCTGATCTCAGATATAGGCAAAACCTGCCTAAGAAGGGAGATATATATGAGGAGATAAGAGTTCTGCAGAAGGTAAGTACACATGCCATTCATCTGTACAGGGTGTATATAGAGACCCACTGAAGTAGTTAGAGTTTTTGCCACCCAGGGCTGTCCCTGGTTTTGCCGTCCCCTTTTAACAGACCACACCTCTACTTTTTCAGTTCACACCTCTTTTTTATAGGCTCCTCCACAAACAATAAATTCTAATCGACACTTTACAAATAATTATCTGTCATGATATTCAGAACTTCTTTCTTTTTCCTTGTGTAATAAGTTGAAGTTTTCATTGGAACCGTGTTGGGGGATATAAGATTTTTTTCATCAGTTTTTTTTTGTGACGCTGCACCGTAAATTCTGGCATGGTTATTATTTTTCTTTTGTGCCGTTCACCATTCAGATTAAATGACATGACCATTTTATAGATTGGATTGTTATGGATGCAGCAACACCTTATTATGTTTAACTTATTTTAGCAACATGAACGGGTTTTCTAGTTTTTCTTTGGGTGGAATGAGAGGTTTTGTGTTTATTTTTTAGTTTTTTATTTACTTTTTTCATGTAATTGCTTTTTTTTTATAGTCCCACTATAGGACTAAGCGATATGATCGTTGAATCGCCTTTATAATACATAACAAGGCATTACTGTATTGCTATGTGTTATACTATATGTGACAGGCAGTCTGTTAGACTCTAATAAACTCCTGTACATGGCAGGCCCATGGCTGACAGAAGGAGCCCTCTATTAACCACCTAAATGCCACAGAGTCTACTGACCGAAGCATCTAGGGGTTAAATGGCCAGGATCGGAGACAGAAAATTACAGCTGACTCCCACTACATTTGTGGCGCCGGGGAGACTTGCCAACTCTTCCGGGGCTTGTGGACCCCCTCCCACCCTGTGTGTCCCTCATTGCTATGCCAGGGGGGGTCTCCTCAAACCAATTGTTATTAGAGGGATGGAATAAACAGTAATAAACTAATTCTGTCAATAGATAATACCAGCAAACATTGCTATATAAAAGCACTATACAATGTTTATAATTATTATTATTATTATTATTATTATTATTATTTTAGAGCGCTATTGATTCCAGGGCGCTGCACATTTACATACATAACATAAGTCAAACAAGTACAATGGTGACAATATGTGACCTTTCAGAATGTGATGGCACCAGCTACTCAAATACACTGCATGATTATAAAAGTCTGGTAGTGGGAAGGACTAAATACCAGATGGTAGGCCAGACTTTTTAATCGTGCGTGTATTTAGTAGTGGTGCCATCACATTTGAAAGGTTAGGTCTGTGTTATGGACCTAGCAGAGAGAATATTAGCGTTAGTGCAACTGTAGTGAGGTCCACTGCTTTGAGGGTCTCGTTGAAGTCGAAGGTGGGCTTAAGGCAATTTTGGCAAAGTGTTATAAAGACTATAAAATTTCGTGTTTTTTTAAAGCAGGAAATGTTTTTCAACGTATTTTAATTTTGGGACAGTCAGTTTGGCATGTTCAGGTTAAATTGGGCCGTAATCGGTCGTATTACGCGCGGAGTGGCAATTAGGCTGAAAACATCCAGTCTTACGGTAATCAAGTTCTCATAGAGAACTATGCATTACGTCTCCTCTCCCTGCTCGGCGAATACGCGAGGGGGGAATAAGTGACATGTGATTCAGCGGCGTATTACGTGACGCTGTATGCAAGTCTATGGGCGGCGAGGGGCAGGCCCCTGCATCCCTCCCCGACGCCCCCCCCGGCCACAGCGTAATTGCGGGGTATTAGGTCCAGCAGTTAAGCCGTGTGAACATAGCCTTACGGTTAGACACTTGACAAATGAGGCCTATAGTACCATGTAGTGCACATAACTAGCAAAAAAAACAGAAACTATATTTCATACTTAAAAAACACGATCAGTGTTTTGTAAAAAAAAAAAAAAAAGGCCAAATGTAATAATAATTATAAAATAATATTACTAACATAAAAACAACAAAAAGAAATCCAACATGGAACACCAGCAGCAGAGCCCTGGATGTATGATTGTGCCATATATGAGGCATCGGTTACTGAAGTGGGTTTTGCCATCACTGATGGTACAGTATATGGATAGGATACGCCATCATTGTCGGATAAGTCTTCATCCTACCTCTAAAGGCTGATTTTGAAGCTGTTTTCTATGCATTTTTTGGAGCGTTTCCAAAACCGCATCAAAACCTCGCCTGAAACGCGCTTCTTCAGAAGAGGTTTTAGACGTGTTTCTCAGGGCGTCTTTGGACGAGGTTTTGGGCGAGGTTTTCAACACTGTTTTCACCCATACAAATTAATAGCCAGGTCAAAAAATGTGCCGAGAAACGTGCCTAAAAAACGCTTCAAGAATTTTCATGACCATTCTTTTTCAGCACCCAAAACAGCTTCCAAAGAAGCACGTAAAAACCTTGTCGTGTGTGAACTACAGTGCTGTTTTACATAGGAATCAATGAAATGAACTGGGGGTGGTTTGGAGGCGTTTTGGACACTGTTTTAGGTGCGGAAACGCTCTGAAAACCAAATAAGCCGTTTGAACATACCCTAAAGCCCTCACCTATCTCTAGAATGGGCCCCCAAAACTCTCTATTTTGAATAAAGGAGCAAACGTGGTCACTCTCCATTCATTTCAATGGGAGCCACAAGTACAGCTTATCACTTGCAATTGGCTGTACTCCCTTGAATGAATGGAGAGTGACCACTTTTGGTCCTCCATTCCGAGCGAGGGGTTTTGAGAGCCCGTTCTAGAGATAGGTGGCGGCTTTAGAGACAGGACTTGCATCTACCTGATGGCAAAACCCTTTTAATTCTTTAATTTACCCTATTATAAGATTAAAGTGCACATCATAATAATACAGTAACATAACATATTAGCAAACACAAGAGATCAACACCAGATATAGGAGTCTGGGGAATGTGGCAGTCCGTCTACAGTCACATAGTTAGTACTGTTGAAAAAAGACATCTGTCCATCAACTTTAACCAAGGGTGGGGGAAAGATGTGGATGAAGGAAGGGTAGAGAGAATTTTTAAACTTAGCGTCCCCATTACTGATGAAGACTTTGGAAACTATAAGGCAAGAACCAATCTAAAGAAGATTTTATTCCTGATTCAAGAATTACTGGATCTAAATTCTAATAGATGTTTTATATGGCTACATATGTATGAATATTATTTAGTAGTAAGCGGTTATCTAAGCCTTTCTTGAAACCCTCACCTGTTTCTGCTGTGACCAGCTACTCAGGCGGCTATTCCACAGATTCACAGTTGAAGAAGGCTTTTTTCTCCAGATGCAGGCAGCATCCCCTTTGTCTTTGAGTGGGGTTTATATGAAATAGTTTTTCACCTACACTTTTTGTAGGGACCATTTATATACTTATACAAATTAATCATGTCTCCCTGGAGCCGTCTTTTCTCCAGACTGAATACGTTTAATTCTTTAAACCTCTCCTCATAACTAAGATGCTCCATTCCCCTTATAAATTTGGTTGCTCGTCTTTGTACTCTCTCTAGCTCCATTACATCCTTTCTATAAACTGGAGCCCAGAACTGAACAGCATATTCTAAGTGAGGTCGCACCAATGCTTTATGCAGCATTAAAATAACATCCTTGTCCCGCGAGTCCATGCCTCTTTTAGTACACGCATATATCCTGTTGGCCTTAGAGGCAGCTGATTGACACTGCATGCTGTTCTGTAGTCTATGATCTACAAGAAGGCCCAGATCTTTCTCAATCAGTGATTCTACCAGTTTTTCACCCCCTAGGACATATGATGCCTGCAGATTATTGCCCCTAGGACATGTGATGCCTGCAGATTATAACCTCCCCAGGACATACAATGCTGAAGATTATTACCCCCAGCACATATGATGCCTGCAGATTATTACCTCCAGGACAGATAATACCTGCAGATTATTACCCCAGGACATATGATGCCTGCAGATTATTACCCCCAGGACATATGATGCCTGCAGATTATTACCTCCAGGACAGATAATACCTGCAGATTATTAACCCCAGAACACATAATGCCTGCAGATTATTTCCGCCAGGACATATGATACCTGCAGATTGTTACTCCCAGGACATACAGTATGATGCCTCCAGATTATTACCCCCAGGACATATGATGCCTGCAGATTATTACCCCCAGGACATATGATACCTGTAGATTATTACCCCCAGGACATATGATGCTGCAGATTATTACCCCCAGGACATATGTACGACATGGGCGACATGTATATACGGGGCTGCAACAGAATTCTGGTGTCTTTTCAGCCTGACATCTAGCGCAGCCCCGTTTGCTATAATTTTAAATCTCCGGGGGCGCACTGTATGAAGCTATAGATTTATTGCTTCAGTACGGCAATTCCAGACGCATTACTGCTGGAACAGATAAACCACTTTAAAAGTGGTTTACCGGAGCCTGAAGTGTTGTTTTAGTACTAGAATGCGCCTGATTTATGACCCACAATAGAACAGGTTCATACATTCAGGCACATTCTATACTATTCTAATACGCAGAAAAATTGTCGCCTAAGCGCCATAAATCATACATGTCGCCCCATGGTGTTGTTGATTTTTACCCTCAGGACATATGGTACCTGCAGATAATTACCCCCAGGACATATGGTACCTGCAGATTATAACCCCCAGGACATCTGGTGCCTGCAGATTCTTACCCCCAGGACATATGGTGCCTGCAGATTATTACCCCCAGGACATATGATGCTGCAGATCATTACCCCCAGGGCATATGATACCTGCAGATTATACCCCCAGGACATATGATGCTATAGATTATTACCCCCTAGGACATATGATGCTGCAGATTATTACCCCCAGGACATATGATGGCTGTAGATTATTACCCCCAGGACATATGATGCATGCAGATTATTACCCCCAGGACATATGGTACCTGCAGATTTTTAGCCCCAGGACATATACCTGCAGATTATTACCCTCAGGACATATGATGCTGCAGATTATTCATACCAAGATGCAGAACCTTACATTTATCCCATTTGCCAAGTGGATGCCCAAGCACTCAGTGTGTCCAGGTTTGCAATTTATGAGCATCTTCCATAGATTGCACTACCCTGCATAGCTTGGTGCTATTGATCCCCTCCCCTATATCATTGGCTATAATACCGCCATATGCGTTTGACACTTGTCTCGAGCCCCTGGCCTCTCCTCTCTGGAAAACAAAGTCATTGATCATTTTATCTGAAAACACAGCTGCAGCTAGTTATTGAATGGGCCATAAACCGAGGCTGAGTCATCCATTATCACAGATGCGGGAAAAGCGGAGAGTGTCACTACAGTACAATGAGGTCCAGAAAGTAAGAGCCCCCCCTCCCCCCCTGCTTCCTACAAGTCTATAAACAATAGTCACATAAACTCTAAAAATAAAGATGCAACATCAAATGAGCTCAGACAACTTTGCCATAACAGCCCAGGAGTTCCAGTAATCACCACCAACAATAAACAGCCCACCCAACTATCGCTGATAGCATCTGATGGCGGCGGAGCACAGTTATGTAATCAGGGGAAGGCCTCAATGGGACTGGAGGTTTCATGCAGCACATAAGTGGTAAACAACCATCCTCAAAGGAGTGCTCCCCCTATGGAGTTTGATGGCAAATTGATAGGATACGCCATCAATGTCTGATTGGGTCACACCTTTGGGACCTGTTCCTATTTGAGGAATGGGCCCTGAAAGCTGAGGAGCAGAATGGAGAGCCGGTTATGCTTGCACATGACTCTTCATTGTGTTCTATGGGAGCAGCACTCTTCTGTACTGGGAAATCCCATAGAACAGAATGGAGAACACGGCACTCCCCTGTACTGGGATCTCCATAGACAGATGGAGATCCACAGCGCTCCCTGCTACTGGAAACTCCCATAGAACCAGAATGGGAGAACACAGCATCCCCTGTAATAGGAATCTCCCATAGAGGAGAATGGGAGAATCACAGCGCGCATCTGTACTGGGACACTCCATAGAGAAGAAATGGAGAGAACACAGCGCTCCTGTTCTGGGAACTCCAATAGACGAATGGAGAACAAAGCGTCCACTGTTTGGGAACTCCAATAGAGGAGAATGGAGAACACCTGTGGCTCCCCTGTAATGGGAACTCCCTTAGAGCAGATTTGAGAACTCCAGTGTTCCCTGTAATGGGAACTCCATAGAATAGAAGGAGAACACAGCGCTCCCTGTACTGAAACTCCCATGAGAAAGAATGGAGGTGACACACAGAGCTCACTGTATGGGTATCTGCCATAAACAGAATGGAGAAACACAGCACTCCCTGTACTGGGAACTCCCATTAAAACAGGAATGGAGAACACAGGCTCGCCTGTTCTGGGAACTCCCAATAGAACAGGAATGGAGAGAACCACAGCGCTCAATGTACTGGGAATCCATAAAAACTGAATGGAGAACACAGCGCTCCCTCGTAATGGGAACCTCCCATTCTAGAACTCAGAATGGAGAGAACACAGCGCTCCTGTACTGGGAATAACTCCCATAGAGGAGTATGGAGAACACAGCGCTCCCCTGTACTTGGGGAACTCCCATAGCACAGAAAGGCATGAGAAACAACACGTCTCCTGTACTGGGAAACTACATAGAACGAATGGAGAGAACACAGTCCTCCCCTATACCGGGAACTCAATAGAAACTGAATGGAGAACAGCGCTACATGTGTATCTGGGGAAATCCCTGAACAGATGAAGAACACAGCGCTCCCTGTATGGGAACTCATAGAAACAGAATGGAGAGAACACAGTCTCCCCTGTGTACTGGGAAACTTCCGTTAGAGGAGAATGGAGAACACATGGCGCTCCCCTTGTACTGGGAAACTCCCATAGAACAGAATGGAGACACAGCACTCCCCGTATCTGGGGAACTCCCATAGAGGAGAATGGAGAACCTCAGCGCTTCCTGTAATGGGAACTCCCATAGAACAGAATGGAGAACACAGCGCTTCCCTGTACTGGAAACTCCCATAGAACAGAATAGGGAGAACACAGCGCTCCCTGTACTGGGAACTCCCATAGAACAGAATGGAGAACACAGCGCTCCCCTGTACTGGGAACTCCCATAGAACACAATGTAGAACACAGCGCTCCCTGTACTGGGCACTCCTATAGAACAGAACTGAGAACACAGCGCTCCCCTGTACAGGGAACTCCCATAGAACAGAATGGAGAGAACACAGCGCTCCCTGTACTGGGAACTCCCATAGAACAGAATGGAGAGTACACAGTGCTCCCCTGTACTGGGAACTCCCATAGAACAGAATGGAGAACACACTGCTCCCCTGTACTGGGAACTCCAATAGAACAGAATGGAGAACACAGCGCTCCCTGTACTGGGAACTCCATAGAAGAATGGAGAAACACAGCGCTCCCCTGTACTGGGAACTCCATAGACAGAATGTAGAACACAACGCTTCCCTGTTCTGGAAACTCCCATAGAACAGAATGGAGAACACAGCGCCTCCCTGTACTGGGAACTCCCATAGACAGAATGGAGAACACAGCGCTCCCCTGTACTGGGAACTCCCATAGACAGAATGGAGAACACAGCGTCCCCTGTACTGGGAACTCCCATAGAACAGAATGGAGAAACACAGCGCTCCCTGTACTGGGAACTCCCATAGATACAGAATGGAGAACACAGCGCTCCCCGGTACTGGGAACTCCCATAGAACAGAATGGAGAACAAGCGCTCCCCTGTACTGGGAACTCCATAGAGCAGAAGTGGAGAACACAGCGCTCCTGTACTGGGGAACTCCCATAAACAGAATGGAGAACACAGCGCTCCCTGTACTGGGAAC